>JBCAUA010117984.1:0-23255 GCA_038406235.1 Peronia verruculata
GTTTTAAATGGAGTTTTATTGTACCACTGTTGGAAAGTTTAAATCCTCTTCTTTCCAACCATATTTTATAAAATGACATAACTCCTGGCCTTTGCTTTATAATTGGAGATAAAAAAAAGGTTATCATTTCATAAAACTTAACACAATTTACCCTTTTTTGGAACTTGTGTTATCCTTTCTTTCAGAAAAGATATATCATTAAAAAATATACCACAGAAAAATTTAGATTTTAATCTGTTTACATTTTGTCTTAATGTTTCATGTTTCTCTATTGCAGGTGTCAGTGTATTAAAATACCACACATTTTCACAACGTCGCGACACTTAGCTCGATCTCCCCGGTGGGCCGCCGGTGAACCGTGACTTGACCTCTTAACCCCGGCCACCTCGCCGGCACGGGTCAAACTAAAGGCACGCTAGTGCACAGCCGTATTTTAAAAGGAAAAAAATGTTTTTTCCTCAAAGTTCTTCCATTTCTGAACAAAAAAAAAAAATACAGCCATAATAGTGTTCACATTTTTTTCAAACTGGCTAAAAAAGTTCTTAAAAAAAAAGAATGCCTAGATCCTGCAGTAAGCAACTAACAGAAATTAACTTCAAAGTAAATCAAAAAGGAGGCAACAACAACCAGTTTTTCTGACCTTTCTCTTGACTTTCTTGCCAGTGTCTGGGTCTACCACTTCTTTGTCCACCTCCACCATAAAATAGTCGTCTAGGCACAACATGCGTGGCGCACCACCACCATAGCTGATCTCTTTCTCCTATGCAATAAAGACATGTGTAACCATTTACAACTGTAATTACACAATCAATGCACTCTTCTTGACAGTTTGATAGAAGCTTCACAGCTTCAAACTTGCCAAAGTGCAATTTACACAAGATTGCTTTACTGTCCTTTCTAACTCAATATCCCCCATTAGATAAAAATAAAGACAAAAACAAATGCACACACACACAAAAAAACATAAAAAATAAAAAACGACAAAACAAAATCACAGAATTGATATTGTAGATAACTATTTGTAAATGCAATCCTCTCTCTCACACTTACCACAGAAAATGTTTTTAAACCATGAATTTTATCACAATGATTGTTTAAAATTCTGTAGTGGAACTTCATGAAAGCACCTCGACATGAAGCAAAAATTAACAGGGATAAATCAGTCTCTAAATAGATTATTATTTGTTAACATAGGCAATAAAAATGTTCAGCCTAGCAAACACCAAGCTGTTCATCCAAACTGGTTACCACTAAAGACAAGTTGATGAAACATTTTTCCCAAACAGTTGAAAACAGAGACAGTGTGGACATTTTCTATTTTATGAATACACAATAAGACAGGCTAGGGGCAAACAAGTGTCTCTTTTAGGAAAACTTGACAACTATCATATGGCAAAAGAGCCCATTGGAAATTGATGAAGAAAAAATCGAGACTTAAATTTTTAAGAATGTTTAAAACAGTATTCTTTGATTCAAGAAACTAGAACTGTAAAATTAAAAGGCAACACATTACTATTTGTTTTTTTGGAAATGCATCATTTCACCTACCCTGATAAGTTTACTGACATATGTCTTGCCGCTGCCTGGTAATCCTCTGATGATGGTAACTAACTGAGGAGGACGGCTGGCTCGAGCTGGTGGACATAGGATATCTTCAATCTGGAGGAGATAACAGACAAAAAGAGGATGGAGTCTAGATAAGGACAATCTCAGTTGATAACTCTGGATAACAGTGCTATGTCAGAATGCTCTCCCTTAAAGAACAAACACATATCAGTGGACTATTCTAATATTTTTTTTTTTTTTTATCTTTTTCAGTATTGTTTAACTTCAATCACTCAGAAATTAGCAGCAATACCAGCAGACTGATGAATAAAGAATGTGGGAAAAGATAAAAGATGGAAGAGAGAAGATGACATCTGATATTACTTCTCCAACAACCAACTCTGATAGTGTGTAGAACTGAAAATGACATTGTAAAACCCACTTTCTGTCAGTGTGAAGCAGCTGAATAAAAATGAAGTGTTTTGTTGCCCTGGAGAAGAGGCAAGCTGACTCAAAAATTTGGCAAAAGTAACATCAACATCAAAAGCAAGTTTAAAGGTATTTTTTGCCTTTTTTTTCATTGTTCAAATAGTTGCCGGTTAGACATTCTTCACATATTTATAAAATGGAGTGTGGAGATATGATGAAGTTCACCTTGACAGTTTCCATTGTGCTTTGTGGAGGCAGTGGTGGCTCAGACGCAGCAGCTCTCTGTGGTGGGGTGCCACGGGCAGGCGGTGACAAGGGTCTTCCATATCTGTCCCTGATTGATGCAAGGCCAAAGCAAAACAGAATAATTATTTCTACAAAAAAAAAAAAAAAAGGTATTACACAATGAACAGCAGTTTGGTAGACATGATTACCCTATTCTGGACATCTTCTGATAAACTGGAATGCATAAAATTTATCACTCAAAATTCTAAGTAGAACCACCAAATATGGCAAAAATTCATTATTTCAATTTGAGCAATTTTTAAAGAGTTTCAGAAGCACTGAATTATCCTAAATACACATCACTGTGTTGAATATGACCTAAATCAGGATCAGACCTAATACTCTTTATCTAACAAATTAATTGCTGCAAGCACCCATATAAATTATAATGATGCTGTTGTTTGGCTTTTAAACCTCTGTCATTTCACACCAATATGAAATTATAATTATGTGACTCGCAACAAAATGATGACTTGAACTTAATATCACTGTTTGCTGAATGACCTTGATAAGACTCCAAGGTGGAAAAACTCTAAGCACAACTAACTGATGCAATGCCTCACCTGTCTCGGTCGCCTCGGTATCCCAAATCACGGCTATCTCGACTGGAATCTGCACCACCATACCCACCATATCTGCTGTCCCTGGATGATCCACCATAACTATCACGATATCTGTCTCTATAAGAATCATCCTCTATGCCTCTATCTTCCCGACCTCTTGGAGTATCATCACCATGGCCTCTATAAAGGTCATCTGATTTGCTGCCATATGGAGATCCATATCGATCATAATCGTCATTCCTCCCACGATAATCACGATCATTTCCTCTAGAACGTGACATGTCACTATCTCTCACACGCTCATTTCTCCGGCTTGAGTAGGACCTTCCATAATCCATTTCTGCTTCCCTCCTATTCTCGTCTCGAGAATCAAATATACTGGCACCATAATTTTCCTCATCAGCAAACCTACTACTACCACTTGGTCTTTCTCTCCGCCTATCCACATCTCTGTCTGCATAGCGGCTGTCCTGGCGCATGTCCAGGTCTTGAACTTCACTCTTCCCCGATGGGTAACTGGAGCGACTGACCTCGGGGGCTGCTAACTTAGAGAGTCCCTGAACCAGTTTTCGGCTGGCAAGTTCTTCCTTTGCCAAAGCCAGCAATTTGGTGACAGTCTCCAAATCAGGGACCCCAGCAGGCCTCCGCATGTCCGAATCCTCTTCAGCAGTCTTGGAGTCAAATCTGGACCTTCGGGCAGAGTCTTGACCTTCCCTGGTGCCTAACCATTCCCTCTCGCCTAGAAAAGAGAACAGTAATTAGGTGATAGGTGGAACAAAGAAGGCAAAGGTTCTAGGGATATACTGAATGATGGAGCTCAGAAATAAGACAGAGATAGTTCAAGAATAATATACTACTGTGTTTTCTTCATGTGAAGATATTTGGTTGAAAAGTTGTTTTTCTCCGAAAAAAGGAATCTAAACTTATCCCTAAATATTCAAGCAGTCATAATCCAGGCTGTCAAAGATCAGTTCCTTAGGGTCAATGTCTGTATTTCCTTTTGAGCAATTAAAAAGTAACAATACTGTGACTGAATAAAATGCTTTAAAAAAAGGCCCACCTCTGAGACTATCTCCATATCCTCTATCTGCCAGCTTCCCTGCCAGCTCTCGTTCTCGCTCTGTCAGTCCCCGAAATGCTGCCTGTTCTCTTTCTGCTGCTGAGTCAGTTGGCTTTTTGTCATTGACTTGTCCATGACCATAGTCAATAACTTCAGTTGGCTGAGCTGCTAAGGAAAGTAAATGAACTATATCTCTCCCTCTTGTGTCCAAATCACTCAGATTAAGTTACAGTAATTAAGCTTGAAGAGAAATTTCACCTCTACTTAACTAACAGTTATCTTTTGTTTTTTACTTAAAAGTTTATGAATAATGAATAGTGCTTCAAAAGACATAAAATTCATGAGAACAAATTATGTAAACATAAATGTTCACATTTGTCAAACAATTAACACTTCAATGAATCACACTCCACAAACAGCATATGAAACATGTGACGTTGGTCCAACCATTAGAAAACAGATATAATTTGAAAAACACAGAACTATCTAAACAACGATAGATGTTCATATTAACAGAGCAACAGAGCTCAAGTCCAACAAAAGGTGTCACATTCTGCTGTCAATAGAGATTAATTTATACAACTCAGCTCTCAAGGGGTACAGTCCTCTCAGAAGACCCCTTCAGCAAGTTCGTCAGAGAAACACATACATGACACCAAGCGAGACTACATATGGAAATGGCTCACCTTTTTTCTCAGTTGCTACACCCCCATGGCCATAGTCTATACTTTCTGCTGGAACAAATGGCTTTCTCTCTGGGACTGCATCATAGCGAGGTGCAAGAGGATCATATCTATAGAAAGAAAAATGATGATGGTGTCACCATTTCTCCTTTTTTGTCAGCAATGCAAGAAAAAAAAAAAGCCTGCTTTCAGTCAATAAAAGAAAAGTGAATTAAATTCATTTTTATCAAACCTGTATTAAAATCAGTGTTGTAGATCCCTTTTAAAGCTAGGATGCAGAATAGATAGCAATATAATCTATATTATCAAATGGCCTAAGCCAGCATAACAAATGCACCGGAACAATAGGTCTGATGAGGTAAAATAAGAAGAAGGAAAATCCAGCAGGGTCCATACTGGTGCAACATAGCTGCAAGAAGATGCTACAATTATTCTAACAAGCATGTCCTGTATTCTTCGAACATGATCTGTGTTAAAGAACATATTCAGTACTATCATCTCCACCTAAGAATCCAGTCGCCATGAGACAAAAAAAGAGGGCTCTTATGTAGACAGGTTCTCAGGCAGATTGAAAAGTCACACAACCCATCTGACCCCAGACTGTCTTTAATGCTTTAATTAGTTGATCATTACTGTTTGCTAAAGATTTATCTATGCAAATAAGCACAGCTTCCTTCCCTCTGTATGTGTTGTAATTAAAGCTAATTCTTGATCTTTTTAACATATAATTACATCAATGATGCCCAGCATTAAACATCAACTGCGTTTCATACAACAGTATCATAGCTGAATGAAAAAATGATTGCACTGTTACCCTACGAATAATTGCACAAGTGACACAAACAGTTAAAGACTGACTGAAGTAGCAAAACAACTGACCAGTCAGGAAGCTAAATTTACTCTTCCTTATCCACAGAGCCATTCACAAGTGCTGTGTCCCATGTGTTGTCAAAGAAATACTTGCAGGCTAGTCCACAATGTGGCCTGATTATGCAGTCACACATCAACCATCACTTCCACTCTATGTGTTCCTTCCACTTCCGTCCTCATTTTACTGGACATCTAGCACTGTGCGTTTATGTCAAGTGGACAATATGATGTGAAATTACACCATAAGTACTTGTATGTATGTTGGCCTGACACCAGGCTCTTAGGCAGACTTTTCAATTGGAAGCAGGTTCTTAAAGGGTAAATTAGAGAGAAAAATTTCCGTTTCGCAACAGAGGTGGATTCTTAGGCGGACCGGGTTTCTAGGTCGTGGGTTCTTAGGCGGAGACCACTGTACTGATTGTCTAAACTTTTTCACTCCTTTACTCTGAAACTGCACAAGCCAAAACATTTGATTTTATCCCAAGATCTAAGAAGACAAATATGAGCAAACATAGATAAGGCCAACTTACCTGTCAAAATGGTCATAACCATAAGGAGGTAGAGGGGCATAAGGGTCAAAATAGGGATCTCTATAGTATCTGTCCCTCAAATCTCTGTAAGGATCTCCTGGATGGTCCAAGTAGGGATCATAAGGATCTCGTGGGAATGGTGGAGGTGGTGGCAGAAGCTGAGAAAACACAACTTTCCCAGTTCGAACATTTTCACAGAATGAAACAAAATACAATTCTTTAAAAATCTGCATCAGCCATTACCCAAAGCATTCAGATAAACAACTTTTACTGCTGTCAAGAAGATCTTTCCTGAACATTCAAAATCATAAAACAATTTAGAGCACAAAAGCTCCATATTCTTCTTCCAGCCTAGCCATTGTTTCTCAAATTCTCAACTGAATAGTTATCAAGTTCAAAATTCTTTCTTAAGATTACACGATCCTTCCAAAATAAATCTACCTATCAGGTGCACATGCTACTATAACTAGGCTAAGCTTAACAATATTTCAATCACATTACTGATAAAATTTCGGGGATATGGTCAAAGAAGACACAAAAAGAAACATACAAACAAAAAAAGACAGAACTGTATGTCCACAAGCTGTCTTGAAAGCACTGAGAGCTTTTATTTTCAACAATTATTTTCCTCAACAATATAGACATTTCTCACTAAAAGCATTCTTAAAAAGTGATATCCTAGATGATCCCAGAATGAAAGAGAAATCAAGAGGAAAAAATAAGATTATTAATTTCAAATATTTCACTTACTCTGCCCTCTTCTCGTACATCATCTGGAGCCAATCTTGCTCTTTTGATCTCAGGCTCATCTTCATCAGGTGGTGCACCCCTTCCCCTTCCCCTGCCTCGGCCACGCCCACGTGCACGACCACCATCAAATCCTCCTCTTGGTACCATATCTGGGCCAACATATTCTGCCTCTTGCATCTCCTGATCAGATAAAGAATCAATATGTTCCAACATTGTAAAAAGACTGCATCAGAGTAAAGGTGAAAAAAAAAAAAGAAAAAAATCAAACAAAAAAACCTAAGTCACAATGATCTAGCTGTGCTAAACAGAATAAATTACAACCATCAAGATCAATGAAGTACTACATCTGTGAAGCTATCACAGGAATAAACTGGCTATTCTTTTTTTCTATTCCACTGCAATGAATATCTATTACATCATTATGAAACTTGCTGACTAGTGGTCTACGATATTTCAAATTTATATGTTTTTTTTCTTCCTTGTCACATCAGTGAATACAGCAAACTTATATCTTTTACTACACTGCTACGACAGCTATAAAGAGGATATTCCATGGGCTATAACTAAGACTGCATTTATTATGGTTCAGACTTTTTAGATGTTGTAAATGTCTTACCTCTTGGCTGGGGTCATTCTCATACTGCTCACTGAAGTCCCCTGCTGGGGCTTGGTCTTCCCATAATGGCTCACCACCTATCTCTCCTGGTCTACCTCCGCGGCCTCTACCACGAAAGTGACCACGACCTCTTCCACCTGGCCCACCACGAAGTGGACCTGGACCAAATCTGTCCCTGTTTTGATATTCGTCTCCTTCTTCCTCAAATTGGTTCACATTTTGGCCATTATAACTGAAAGCACCACGACCTCTGTGACCTCTCATTGCTCCTCGACCACGGCCCCCTTCATCAAACCCAGGATCATAACCTTCAGTGTATCCTTCTTCAGGAAAGTCTGAGTTGTTGAAACCACCTCTGCCTCCACGTCCCCGCATTCCACCTCGACCTCTGGATGTGTACCCAAAGTCTTCCTGGAATTCAGAGCTTTCAGCTTCTGCTGGTGGTTCGTGTCCATACCCTCCCCGACCTCTGAACCCACCGCGACCTCGCTCCATTCCGCCACGACCTCGCTCCATTCCTCCACGACAACGCTCAGGTCCTCCTCTTCCAGGAAATAATCCTCCCCTTCCATGTTCAAAACCTCCCCTGCCTGATTCAAAGCCTCCTCGCCAAGGTTCAAAACCTCCACGACCGCGGTCACCCATACCTCTCCCACGCTCCATCCCCCCTCGACCTCTGTCTCCACCCCGTCCTCTCTGTGGAAAGCCTACTTCTCCTTCATACTCTGCTGTGTCTTGACTGAAATCTTGATAACCTCTTCCTCTTCCTCGCATTGCTCCACGGCCACGACCTCTCTCTCCATAGTCAAATTTGCCAGTTTCCTCTTCATAGCCTACACTATCAGCTGTAAAATCTTCCTCTTGCTGCTCATCTTCTACTTCTTGCTCAACATCATCATCCTCAGCTGTAGGATCAAAATCTGCAAACTTCTCTCTCATATTATCACTGAATTCGAATGACAAGAGAGATGGGGGATGCCCTCGGCCCCTGCCAGGGAAACCCCCTCGCCCTTGTGGAGGTGGCCCTCCAAACCCCTCAGGTCCAGGCGCATCATAGGACATGCCACCCCTGCCTCTGAACACATCCCCGCCTCTTCCTCTTTGGAACTCACCACCTCTGCCTCTCTGAAATTCACCTCCTCTCCCTCTTAGAAATTCATTGCCTCTGCCTCTTTGAAATTCACCGCCCCCTCTCATAAAATCACCCCCTCTACCTCTCTGAAACTCCCCACCTCTGCCTCTTTGGAACTCACCACCTCCGCCCCTACTGAAATCACCCCCACGCCCTCTCATGAATTCTCCTCCACGTCCTCTGAAGTAATCTCCTCTTCCCCTTTCCATTCCACGACCACGTCCAGCAGGGTGTTCAAACTGGTTATCTTGAAGGAATTCTGTCTCTTGCTCTGTCTCATCATCATAACCAAAAGTATCTTCTTGCTCTGCATTTTCCTCATACACTGTCTCCTGTTCTTCTGTCTCATTGTTCCCATCAGGCCCAGGAAATCGCGATCCTTGATTCATGGCAGGGCCTCCTCGACCACGGTGTGGCGGACCAGCCATGTAACCATTGTCCCAGTCTCCACGCCCTCTCCCCCTGAAATTATCTGGACCCCCTCTGAAGCCTTGTGGTCCTCCTCTGAAGCCTTGTGGTCCCCCTCTGGGATTAAACCAGCCCCGACCTCTGTCACCTGAAAATTGTGGACCATGGAATCCACCATAGTTATCTCCTTGATGGTTCCATGGACCTGCTCCACCGGGACCTTGTGTCTCAGGTCCTTGGTTCCAAGCATTCCAGCCTTCATTGGCTCCATAACCAGGATTTGGTGGAGGTTCATGTTGCCATCTGTGTGCCTCAAAGCCATCAGTGCCTTGTAGGATGGCCCCACCTCCGCTTTCTTCATCGTCATCATCTAGATTCATATCCTCCTCTCCTTGTTCGTCCATTGGTGGTCCTGCATTTGCAGGGGTTGGTGCAGAGGGACTGGGTCTTCCCCCTCCTCTCAGTTTATCAGAGCCACTACCAAACTGATGGCTCTGCCCTGGTGGTGCTTGCACTAGTCCTGGCCCATTTCCTGGAGTATTTGAGCTAAAACTGTTTGGCTGGGAAGCTATTCTGTTGCTATCATTCTGTGGAACACTTTCTGTTCTCCTCTCAACACTGCTCCTATTTACTGCTGAATGCTCTCCTGGTTTGTTCTCTTGTGCTGTGTTGAAGTTTTGAGATATTGGGGGGTCCTTCTGCGGTCCTCTTGTCCACTGGGTAGGAGGATTTGTGATAGGTGGCTTGTTATCTTGAAAGGACTGCACAAAAGTGCCCAGCCAGCGTGGCTTGTTCTGGGAGGCTCCAGAGTCTGTCTGTGGCGCTGCTGCTGGCTGCTGCAACTTCTCCTCAATAGTCTTTTTCTGCATTTCAATTGTTTTCCGCCGGGCCTCCATCTGCATCTCGTATGTCTTCCACTGGTCCAAGTATTGTTCAAATTGTTCCTTATTTGGATGGTCTGAGATAAAAATGGAGGAAAAAAAAAAAAAACCAAGTTACTGTCTACCTTTCCAATCCACTCAGACATGACATAGTAAAATATTGCAAACTAATCAACAAATGCATAAAAAAATCAGATCACCTCTTAACCTAAGCCTCTACTGCCTTATGTCTTTTGCTATGTTTTCTTTTTTTTTTTTCAAAAAGACCAAATGCTTATGAATGGATGTCACAGACAATCTTCAAAACAGGCAAAAAATGGGGAATGGATTCTGTCCTCACATTTCTTAAATAGATCTAGTTCTTAATTACTGTCTGACAGTCACACATGATATGAAATAAAAATTGGGAAATCAAACAAATCTGATTGTTTAGTACAAGCTGTAAACAATAGATGAGACTGAAGTCATACTCTGATTCTGCTCTCGCCATTCATCATATTGTTTCTTCCACTGTTTGTACTGCTCCATAAACTGCTGCTCCTCTTGAAGGAGTTTCTCCAGTTCTTCTTTAAGGTGAGGATCTGCCAATGAGGACACCACAAAATCAAAAATTACAAATTCATGATGACTTCAACAATGAAAAACTGCCACTCATACAAGGTCAAATCAATGGCTGTTTAAAACTTCTACCATTTGTCTTTTTTTTTCTCTCTCTCTATTGCAATATCACAGTCTTACATCAAAATATTAAAATGAAACCAAGGGATGATGACAAGGTAATTGAAATTAAATTAAGATGACCATGTAAAGCAGCATGCTTTGTGTTGATAGTATGTAAAGCATCCCATGACATCCTTATAAAATGAGTAAAAATCAATGAAAATGAGGAGATGGAGTACTGTCACAGTATTCTTATATAGTCTCGAAAGTTAATGTAAGTTCATTCATGACCATTAAACACAAGCTGCACAACAGATATGTGACAAACAGAAAATGGTTTTATTTTTTGCAGTGAGTTACAGATTTTGTTATGTTCAATGATAAACATGCAAGCATCCTAATACTCTGCAATTTTTTCATGTTGTGTTTCCTCTTTTTCTATTTCAATGTTCCTCATTCTGGGCCTAGAAAAGTTCACACTTTTCAATTTCCACTGATATTTTATGTCTCTGACCTGGAGGGAGTTTCTCTGGAGGTGGAGGGTGTGATGGTGGTGGAGCTCTGTGATCTGGTGGGGGACCTCCTGGAGGTCCTGGCTGTGGTGGTGGAGGTCCTTGTGGAGGAGGCGGCTGGATAAATGAACGACCTGGAGGCATCTGGCCTGGCCCCCCACCTGCTGGCAAGTTTTGATGTGTACTGGTATGAGACTGACTGCCTGGAGTCTGATGAAAAGAATTATGTCAATACATTTTTTTGGTTCTTGATCTAATTTTCAAAAATTACCTGCATATCCTTTTGAAATAAATATGTAAGAATGGTATACAGTGATTCATCAGCATCTCTTTAAATTGCTGCTGAGGATGTGATCAACTGATCACCAACACATACAGCCAAGCCAATTCAACCGACTGCAAACCAATGCTGCAAAATGAGCAACTACCAAGGCCACTTGCAAGCTGTGATGACAGGTGTTCCACCTTCATTCTTCTTATATTGAAAACAGAAACTTGGTACAATATCTTCGTCACTTACATTTTGAGGTTTGGATGCCTGCTGGTCCCATCTATTACTTCTTGACCCACCTTCTGGTGGAGGTGGTGGTTTAGGTTGTTCTTGTGGTGGAGGTGGAGGCTGTGGCTGGGGAGCAAGATAGGAAACTTTAAACTTTATCACTTGACTTCTTTCAGACAATGTCAGCTGATGGATGAGCAGCACATAAAAATGCAGGCACTTTATTTCTGTCAGCACAAACTATTATGATGAAAAAAAAAGATAAATAAATAAAAAGTAACTGATTATTATTATAGCGATCAAAAACAGTTGTAATACATGTATATACATTACATAGGAATTCAGCATTGTACCTATGATTCAAAAGATTGCAGTAGAGCACTCCACTTAGATTGAACCAGATAACTCGATACTCTGGCTTGCTTGACCAAAATTTTGGGTTCCAGCTGTTTTTTCTATTTTCTTTTTCATTGTTCAAAATACCCAACTACCTTAACTAATCCAACAGTCCTCTGGCTTGCTCCATCTGATACTGTGTGCCATAAGCATCTTGAAACACATAACTGGGAGCTCAGTGATTGATCAGAATACCAAATACAAAGGTAAACAAAAGCAAATGAGAGCAACTGGACGGGAATCTCGAGAAAGGATAAATTGTAGCTGAGTGAAGGGAAAAAGAGGAGCTAAGAACATTACACCTAAAAATTTGGAGAAAGGGGCAAAATGGGTCTAGCCCTAGATTACATTATCAGACCTGTCTATCCATACTAGAGTTGAGGAGGAATATCTGACAAAACAAGAAGGAACTTCAAAATATAGTAGTGATGATCGCCACCAAAAAAAAAAAAAAAAAGAGAAAATGGTCCATGAGTGAGGCAATGTCTGTCACAACAATTGGCACTGACATCTGTATAGAATGATAGACTAAGACGAAGTAGGTCAATTTCACACCCAGATTAGATTGGAAGCACTGCCATTCACTTTCTTTCTTCTCCACCTGCATATAGCAGAACAGACAGATAGGCCTACATAATGATGCAAACTATGGGGCAGTCTGCCGCCTTCAGTCCGTGGCATTGATGATGTAAATATAGGTAAAATTATAAACAGGCTGTCAGCATCAGACCAGATAAACTCCCAGATTGGTGCAAGAATGAACAAGCAACGCATCAAGGGAGAAATTTTACATAATCTAGGTCAGCCATACGTGCACTGCAGGTGAAAACATAAAGTGAAGAGCAGGATGGGATACACTTACTCATAATTTAGTTTCAGAGGAGAACACAAAAAGCGATTGTGGCCAAAGCAATGACCAGATCATGGACAACAGATATATGTGAATGACCCATGGTATACAGCACATAACTCTCTATGTACAGAACAGGGTATATCATTTACTGTTGATCTAGATACAGGTCTTACGAACAGCAGCAATGCACTAAATAACACACTTTAATCTAGATTGTGGTGTGACAAACACTCCAGCGATATTCAGAAAGGCAACAAAGCATGAAATGGAAACATTGGGTATAAAATGATCAAAATATCCGAAAGCCGGAAACTAGTTCCCCTGTGCAGGAAGGTGAAATAGCGGGTAAAAATGCAGAAGGACCCCGCATAATGCAAGACAACAGTCTGCAATATCACTGGCCAACCCAAGAAACTCACCATATGGCAGGCCACAATGGTTCCACCAGATTTTATTTCCCCCTTTCGCACCCATGTATTAAAGATTGCACTATTAGCACTGTAGCATTAATTAAAAGTTAATATTACCTGTTCTTTGGGTGTACTGGGTAGTGGTGGGGGAGGCTCAGCTGGCAGTGGAGGTCTTTCCTCTGGTGGTGCAGGTGGGGCTGGATTCATGGAGCCCATCATACCTGTGACAGGTACACCCATAGTACCAGCTGGCATCCCTTGGAACATGGCTGCTTGTGAATGTGGAGGCCAAGCCTGGCCCACCATCATCCCTATTCCTGGTGGCATTGCAGTCTGAGGCATTCCTGGGGGTGGGGGCCAGGAAGAGGGTGGGGCTGTAAAAGGCATTTGCTGGCTGGTCATGGGTGTCTGAGTGGGTGGAAATCCCATCATGGGCTGCATGGGATAGCCCGCCCCTCTCATCTGAGCATTCCAGTTATACATTTTCTGAAATGTCAAAAAAAATTATATTTCAACACAGGCTAAAGTTTTTCCCACAAAAAAGCTATTTCTCAAATTATTTTTTCTCATGGAATTAATCTCTATCTGCCAATTTATCTGACTGTAAATATTGGGTGACATACAAAATACGCGGGACAAATAAAAAATTGCTCATGAGCATGATCAATTTTGTAAATATTGAGCTTTCCATCCACTGAAGATTTCACTATAAATGAAGAAACCTTTCAAAGAAAAGATGTTTCATTCAAATTGTGGTGATAATCATGAATGTACATATGTGGCTTGACGCTGCAGCTGGGATGATCAAGACTGGCAGTTTTTATTTTATCCCCCTAATGTGTGCTAGCAGGATCACACTTCATTCTGAGAGTTCGGTATAAAATGATATTACAGATTCTCTGTCAGACTTTTCACAATTTGTGACTGAATTTCATTCCCTATGCTATTCTGAGTCAAACATGTGCAATAAATATTAGACACAGGTCTGGTTTCAAAGTGTAAGTATGCTATCCAGACATGGTTCTGTTCAGTGTTTTAGCATAGTGAAAGAAAACAGACCAAATATCAACAGAAATATAGGAATTTTAAAGAAGTTTCAGTTACATGATATTTGCTGTCCGAATGAACCATTGTGTTGACCTACAAAGCCTCCATGTGAACGGGTTGGATCCAGTGCAAATGAGAGGCTGGTCACTGGTTAGAACCCAATTCCCAAGCATGATAACTCAGATGATCATGTTTCTAGGTCTTATCCATTGTGTTATGGTTGAAATTTATTTGAGTTACATGTGAGCCTTTGCCAATAGGTGGACATCTAAAATATTGCACGAGGGGTTTGTTATGAGGTTTAAAATATATCTTTTTTACATGAGTTTTTGTATTCATATATATCTACTCCTACACAAAAATGTGTTTGCAGACCTAAAGGTCACATGCTTAGCTGTGTAACTGACATTATGTAACAACAACTTGAAATCTTATGGACATAACTATGATGACACATTTTCGAAATTAAACAAACAAAAATTACTTTCATGTCTCCTAAGTGATTTTGTTTGAAAACATACACATGAAGAGCATATAAAATGCAAAAGGTCAAGAAAAAAAAAGAAATCTTAAATGTCTGTAGGTCTGCATTTGTGTCATCATAGTTATGTCTGAAATAAATGGAAACCTTTCCATTTTCATAATTTAATTTCTGCCTTGAAAATTTGGATAAACTAAGACTCAGAGATTTGGATTAGACTCCCAGTGCACAGTTTCAATGAAACAATGGCACTTTATTCATAGTTACTTTGAATTTTGACAAAACATCAAACATCTTTTGGACATTGATGACAAATATGGGGGGCAACTTTAAATCAATTTATAAAAGCATTAAAAAGTGCCTGAACAGTCACTGAAATAAAGAAATTCATAATCTTACAACAATACTGCCTAGAAACATGTTCCCTGTGGGAATAGAAAAGCTGGCAAAATAATAAATGGGCATCTTGGACATGTACTAGTTTGCCGTCCCTTCCCCGAAAAAATAGAGGACTTCTAAAAATCCATGAATATCACATGTGAATAGGTTTTCATGTAGAAAACATCAACAATACATGATTCATGTTCTAAATCATCATATAAATTCATAATGTCTTTGTTTTTATTCCTTAGCCCAATTCTGCCATTTTTTTTGTTTGCTCCAGTTTTCATCAGATGCCCAATGAGCTTTATTTCGGCTCATCAGCTTTAATAGCCTTTTCTGTGCTTTCAAACTCTTTGTTGCATGGCTTTGTTTTGGAAAAGGTGAGCCTTCTACACTGATTCGAACACAAAGGGCCCTGGTTATTGCATGTGTGTCTGAAATTGAGAAATGTATTTTTTATAACTTAAAAGATTTGCACTCTTTTCACAGAGCAAATAAATAGTTCAATTGAGAAGTTAGACTGCATTGCTAGGCCTCAAAAAGTATCAAAATGAAAATCTGGGCAGCAGAGATGAGCCTAAAGAACAAAGTAAAAGGATGAAATAGATAATTTGAGGTGAATGGCTGGGCCTGTAATTAGAACAGATGAAATGATCAAACTGAAAATTTGGTTGGGGCAGTCCAAATCTAGACTAGACCTAGATCTCGATTAGATCTAGTAGATCTAACTAAAATGGTTAAACCTGAACTTTTGCTGGTGAACAGTATCAGTTAAATCTACACTCTAGGTCTAGATCTATAAAAATAGTAACCAGCAGTAGTCAAGGGTTAAAATTCCAGTCAAAAGATAGTTCTTCGGAACATAACAATGTCGACGATCTCGGTCTCGTCTTTCTGTTTTTTTCTTAAGCCTTTCAATCCAAGAAATAGTATTATCTTGGCTTTTAGAAGTTGCCGATTTTTGCTCAGTAATTTTGTGGGTAGAAATTTGGAAATTTTGCCCAGACAGCAGCACTCAGCCTACTCTTCAGTTGATTTTGAACTGCCAAGGGTTCTTTTAAGTGAGTAACGTACACACAGAACCTCCAAAATATATTCGCCCTTATCTGAGAAGGCTAGACGTTGGGCTTTCCTACCCACATGAAGCCAGTGGGTTTTCGATCTTTGTGTCCTGTCATCCCCCGATGCAGAACCCGCGAGTCGATCCCAGCCTGTTTTCTCCATGAGCAGACGCCATACCCATTGAGCCACTGAGTCCTCCTTTCCATTTAATTTCAACAATACACACTCTTAAAAGTGTGTTTATAAGATTTATAAACAGCCATGACACATGCTGAAACAGCTGTGATGTTACTACTAACCGACGTCCATTCAAAAGTTACAAAATATACAGCACTGTGCTCTCAAACGTAACTTCGGTGGGAAATCTATCGAATATAACATTTTCAAAATGTGGTGACGATGATAGAAAACTTATCAAAATTCATCGAGTCCGTCATTTTGCACAGTTCTGCTCTACACAGCAGTAAACACGGCTTCCAACCAATCAATAACAATGGTCGTGCATGTTCCTTAGCAAATAAATCCTTATTTCTGACTGGCTCTTAAATGATGATGTGGAATGCGAGGTCACGAAAAGGGTGCGAACTTCTAAATTTAGAATGGTTACAGCCTCGAAATCGGTATGGGGGAAAGCCCATAGAACAAACGATAGCATGCTTATCGGGGCCCCAAGAAAGGCATAACTTTGCTATGGATTTACAGCAAAAATTGAAATTGACCTCTCGAATGACGACGCGGGTTATGTTCGGAAATGAAAATTTTGCAGGCTCACAGAGACTAAATAGCAAATGATATTGACTTTTCTGATATAGCACCATCAATAACATACTTGTAGTGCATATACTACACACTGACTACCTTCTGTGCATTGATTTAATTGTTGAATTTGAAAGCATAAAAGTGACAATCTGGATACGTCACACTTCACATAATAGAAAAATATTGATTTTATAACTAGATCTAGAGTCTAGATACATTTGTAACATTTCTTCTGGCATCTTTGCTGCTATGGGTCTGCTACCACAGCTGAATCACCATACTGAGCACACCATACCCAAGTTTCAATGCTTAGATGTCATTTTTATTGCCATAGGAAGCAATTTTGTAAGGTAGGCCTACATGGAAAAAAAAAAAACACCTATTGGCAAGGTTCATGTCATAAAATATAGAGATCTAGATTTAAGGTTTTTGTTTTCTCCTAGTAAAAGCCCTACCTTTTCTGAGTACAAACATGGTACCAAACAGTGGATATAAAAATTCTAACGTGTTTGACCCATGGTCATTCCACAGCAGGCCTTGCCTATAGATAGATCTAGGTCTAGGACACTATCAGTGGTTTAGGGGTCCCAACCTTTCGCGCAGCCCGAACGTTTATGGCACATATCACTGGCTTAACCTGCTGGGACCCTCAACCAGCGCAAGTCCACCCTAATGCTAACATGCAGATCCAACGAGCAGGTGACAGTCCTCCCAAACGCTAACATGTACGAGACCTACAACCAGCGCTTTCACCCTAACGCTAACATGTAGATCTAGTCTAGATCTAGATCTAGACTCTAGATCGTCTAGGTCCAATGAGCGGGTGATGGTCCTCCTTAACACTAACACGTAGCCTAGTCAATATATGTGTCATTTGTAACACAGTAGTGCCAGATCTAGACTCTATGAATAGATCTAGAGCTAGATTCTAGATATATCATGCCAAATTTACTACATCTATCCAGTCAGTCTAGATCTAGAACCTAGATCTATCTTTTAGATGAGTGTTAGCCTAGATCTAGTTAATTCTAATCGATCCAGATCTAGATCTAGATCTAGATCTAATTCCAGCTCTGAACAAGTTATCTGTGATCATTTTGCGACTCTCATTTCGAGATTCCCTCTCACAGCACATTTCCTTGGCTCGGACAATTAATGGGTGGAAATGGATCATTGATTTTACTGGCTACTGTTGGATCTTTAGAAAGAAGAGGGATTCATTGATAATAATCTAGGCTCTAGTCTCTAATAATAATCTAGGCCTATCTAGATTTACAATCTAATTTGTTCGGCACCATTTTTACATTTTGCTTGTTATTCTGGAAACATATTTTTCTCGTGCAATGCATAATATCTGATGGCTTACCCAAATAGTTTATGAACACGACACGCTCGCACTGACAATAGAACACACTCAATCCGCCATGATGAATTTCGCTAACAAGTGAAAGGAACTCTTTTCTTGCAAAAGATTATTTAGAATATAGATCTAACCTTACAAGGGTTGAAGAGGATTTAGGCTAGGGGTTTAGGGATGTGGACGCAGTGGCTCAGTGGGTATGGCGTCTGCTCATGGAGAAAACAGGCTAGGATCGACTCGCAGGCTCTGTATCGGGGGATGACAGGACACGAAGATCGAAAACTCGCATTTTTTTCAGTGACTCAACGGTCCCCTGGCTTCATGGGGCGTGGGTATGAAAGCCCGACGTCTAGCCTTCTCGTATAAGGGCGAATATATTTCGGAGGTCCCGTTTGTACGTTACTCACTTAAAAGAACCCTTGGCAGTTCAAAATGGATGGAAGAGTAGGCCTGAGTGCTGCTGTCCGTGCAAAATTTCCAAATTCCAAATTTCTACCCACAAAAATTCTTAGCAAAAATTGACAACTTCGGAAAGCCGAGATAATCCTTTCTCTTAGGCTTGAAAGGCTTAAGAAAAACAAAAAAAGGCATCTAGGGTGGGAAGCAAAATGGAGAGGCCGCCGTGGCTTTGTAGTTTGATGATTCCAAAGTGAAAACTCGCGTCGTGGGTTACGGGTTAGACTTGGGGATCTTGCATTTGTGGGATGGAGGGATACGAAGATCGAAACCTGCAATTTTTCAGTGTCTCAACGGTACCCTTGTTTCTGAGGTTGGGAAGCCCGACATCTAGTCTTATCGGATAAGGGCAAATATATTTCAGAGGTCCTGTGTGTAAGTTACGCACGTTAAAGAACCCGTGGAAGTAAAAAATTGAAGAAGACTAGGCGGACTGCCACTGTCGGGGCACAATTTACATATTATTCTAAATTTGTATCCACAATATTCTAAAAAAAAAAAAAAAGGACAGCCACTGAAAGCTGAGGTAATCCAATTTCCTGACAACTGAACGGCTTAAACAAACAATAACAATGGCTATATAGAACTTAATTCTTAACAACATTTTAGATCACTGGTTTTCTTCTCAAAATCATGAACATGAAATAGACTGAACTAGAGCTTGATAAACACAGTTGCCCCCAGTCCAAAAGTTGCATGGAGACACCGTAGTGTTGAGTGGGTCGTTAGATTTAGAGTGCTAACATATATTTCGTCCTAATTTTTGTTTCTTCCAAGCATAACGTGCAATTATATATTATATATAGGAATTATATATATTTTCATAATGTATGTAGTCTTTCACTCTTTAGAAAATAGGATTGTCTCAGTACCGTGTTATGTTAGTGAGCAGAATTTTGTGGGTAGACATTCGGGAATTAAGCCCCTACCCTTCATCCTATTTTGAGCTGCCAAGGGTTCTTTAATCGGGGGGAAGGGGGGGGGGGGCTGCGTAATGTATGCTGCACCTTTTCCAAGGAGGCTTGTTGTCCAGCTTCCCTATCCACAGGGATGTCAATCTGTTTCCATGAAATAGTAGGAAACGTTCCTGACATACTCTTTAGCAGTACGTAAAACTGAAGTATGTTAATGGTAAGTAATACCAAAAGAGAAACAACTGACAACCAAAAAGTAGGAAATCCTACTAAAGTAGGAAATTTGACATACCTGAATTCATGAAGCCAGGGAGCAGCTGAGGGACTGAAAAATTGCACAATAATTCTAGTATTCAAATCTTCTTCGCCCCCTCATATTCTTATCTTCAAATCCTCCACATCCCCTGATATTCTAATATTCAAATCCTTCCCGTCCTCTGATATTCTAATATTCAAATCCTCCTCATCCCCTGACAATAGGATTCGGGGAACGCAGTGGCTCAATAGGTATGGCGTCTGCTTATGGAGCGGTCCGGATCGACTCGCAGGTTCTGCATCGGGGGATGACAGGACACGAAGATCGAAAACCCGCATTTTTTCAGTGACTCAACGGTCAACTAGCTTCTTCTGGGTAGGGAAGCCAGACGTCTAACCTTCTCAGATATGGGCGAATATATTTCGGAGGTTCCATGTGTACATTAAGTACGGTAAAGAACCCTTGGCAGTTCAAAATTGATAGAAGAGTAAGCTGTCCGGGCCAAATTTCCAAATTCCAAATTTCTATCCACAAAATTTCTCTGCCAAAAATGGCAACTTCGAAAAAGCCGAGATAATCCTATGTTCTTAGGATTGAAAGGCTTAGGAAAAACAATCAAAGACAACTCCCATACAAAAGCATGCATATCCAGATACATAACAATAATAACATAAATATTCAAAGTCTGAAAATAATGCTCTCAACTGGGGAAAATGAAAAGCAACATAGTAACGCATAGACTGCAACAACACAAGTAGTCTTCAGATCATCACAATGCAGCTTTTCTTTCTTATCTGTGAGATTACCACAGCTACAGAAATAATTCTCAGGTGGCGGTTTTCAAGAACTTCAAGCACATGTAGGCGGTTATCTCGACGGTATTTCTCTCTCTCTCTTCTTCTTAGCCCTTAAATCCGTCTTCCGTTATCGGGACGTCTTCCTTACGATCTGACGAGATAACCCCTCGCAGGTTGTTCAAAGGCATAAAGCTGGCATGTCCTAAGTCCGACCGGGGGGCCAATAGTTCATATTCGACTAGGCAAAAACCTTTTTTTTTTTTTTCAAGCCTTTCAATCCTAAGAGATAGGATTAGAAGCTGTCAATTTTTGATGAGAATTTTGTGGGTAGAAATTTGGAATTTGGAAATTTTGCCCCCACAGCGGCACTCAGGCCTACTCTTCCATCGATTTTCAACTGACAAGAGTTCTTAAAACGTGCTTAACGTACACACAGGACCTCCGAAATATATTCGCCCTTATCCGAGACGGCTAGACGTCGGGTTTCCCTACCCACAGGAAGCCAGGGGACCGTTGAGTCATTGAAAAAATGCGGGTTTTCTCTTCTCTTGTTCAGCTTCCAGACAGGTGTTTTTGTTTTTTCCAGTCAGAGTTTTTCTTCATTTTATGTAAGCTTAGGTTTCAAAATATGAAAGGCGGAGTGATTTGGGTAAACATTTTTTGTTTAGATTTATTTGTGTTCTATGTTTAGAAATGAAACTAATGCCATTTGCAATAAACAATTCATTAAAAAGTTTCTTTGCAGTTATTTTAATGGTTAAAGAATATCAGGATGAATGGACGACCCCCATATATTTTCTCTTCACCAAATCTGGCCCTCTCTGCACAAAGTTTGAACACCCCTGACGCAAAGAGATAGTAAAACTTCTTCTTGTGAGCCGAACACCCAGACTTCTCCTTCCACGGGCCAGAACATGTCGTCGAAAATTAATGTTCTCTGCGCCCATTCCTGGATGTTGTCGGTTCATGTTTCTTCTCTCAATCGCTTTTATCGTTTCCCTTTTACAGTCGCTTGAAGAACAGAATTAGAGCAGTGGTTTTTGTTATCAGGCGGTTCGTCCTCGAGTTCCTGTGCTTCACCCTTACGAGGACGCCGATAAAATACATGAAGCTCACAGTAAAAACACAACGCGAGTTTAGAACCCACTACCAGCTCAAGCCGGAACCACAGTGCATCTGTGTCTGTGTCTAACTCTCGCACTGCAGCCGCATAATGTTGTAGGCCGAACTCATTTCATTGCCGCTGGCTGCAGTGCGTCTGGGCCGTATTGATTGATATTCCGTATTGAGATTCGGTCCCTTTCGGCGTGCCCCGGAGGGCTGTGCCGCGTTTGGGCCAGCTCGCGTTTTCTGTTTTATACCCGCCTGAGCTATTTTGCGTCTTGCAAGCTCGCCACATGACTACATGCGGCTGCAGTGCGAGAGTTAGACACAGACATAGATGCACTGTGGCCAGGACCTTAGACTGTGGTGACCGGAGCAATATGAAAGTTCAGTGGCATGATTGTGACGTCATACCGCCCACGTGATCCTGTTATCAAAGGGCGATAAATGTACCACATTTTCCCATTATCAATGACGCAGGTTTTGAAGCATCCTACCCTTTATATCTATCAGAAATGATATGGCTGTTTACAACAAAAGCTGCCAAGAAGACCTGAACAGTTTACCTTTAAGACATTATCAGAAGGACAATATTATTGATGCAGCAAACTGATATTCTCTATTAAAAAGGGTTGGCCAGATTTCAGCTATGGATTCTCCTATCAATTTTTGTCGTTTATTCAGCTATCAGCTTCACTGTCTGCAGTTTTACTGAAACAAAAACATGTTTTGTAAGTTTTAGATTACCATGTTCGATGAAAGTGCTATATAGTCAGTGAAATTTGTGAGGCTTTTGCAATGTTTCAGAGGTTAGATTTCTTCCATTAGGCATTAAAACAACACACACACACACATACACTCACTCATACACACACTCAATTAATATTTTCCTCCACTGTGCTCACACAGACAAAAAGACAGACAGACAGACACGTTTGGTAAACAGCGAAACATTGGGAACATTTATATCCGCTTCCAACAAGGAAACCACTAAAACATTTGAACCATATCAACAGTCAAACCCGCTTACAATTGATAAGCTATGTAAACAGTGAAACCCTATCAACATTTATAGCCGCTTCCAACTAGCAAAACTGCTATAAGAGTTGAAACAAAACAAAACTTAAACCCGCCTTATAATATGGCAAACCATTAAAAACAGAGTAACCATGTCAACAAGAACAGCCGCTTACAACTTGTCAAATAACTACACTCTTTAAATCATAAACATCATCATCATCATTTTATAAAAATATAATAAAACTGTCAGACCGGCAACTAGCAAAACAATGCAAGAAAAACAAATAACATAGAAATCTATAAACAACTTGATTGTGATGGTCAAATCTCTGCCAAATTTTCAAGCCGCTTGGCTCTTCGTCAGAGCAATAATGAAAACATGTCATTCTCATCATCATCATCATCGCTTTATAAAATAGAAAAACACTGTCCAACCGGCAACTAACTAAACAATTCTAAAAAAGCAAATAAAACATAAAAATAACTTCTTCTTGATGTAGATAGTGAAAGCCACATTTTCATCATCATTAAAT
>JBCAUA010118094.1:0-23252 GCA_038406235.1 Peronia verruculata
AAAAAATGCGGGTTTTCGATCTTCGTGTCCTGTCATCCCCCGATGCAGAGCCCGCGAGTCGATCCCGACCGCTCCATAAGCAGATGCCATACTGATTGTACCACTGCGTCCCCATTTACTACAGAGATTGGTCATTCCACAATTTTGGGGCTTTTTTGTGTGGTTATTCTTAAAGTTGGCGTACATTTATGTAGTCATTCAAAGTGATTTGTAATTATGAAAGTGCATCCCGTGAAAGTGTTTTATATGTAGTTTTTAATGTTTTATTTAAATATTATACAAGAGAATATAGAGAGATGAGAAATTACTACTTTCAGACCTAGGGCAGCGTCAGTCCTGGACTCATCAAAATCTATATCCACTCACAGCTTCACACATATTATGACATTTTTATGTCTTTCACATTTTTATGTCTTTCAATCTCTTACAGGCGATTATGTTGTCATTCATAGTTAATTCCCTCATAGCAGCATGGCATTTGATTCCACATGTAATCTCAGCCAATATTTACCTTTCATTTGCCTGTTGTACACGGTCTTTCAGTGTTATCCCATAGTTTTTTCTGATCGTTCTCAGCTGGAGAGCTTCAAAAACTTTGACTTTGACCTGTGGCGTCAGCGATACCTCAACTGGATCCAGGCCAAGAAGTTCCGTATCACAGATTTCTTCCGACGTCAGGACAAAGACAGTGACGGTTTTCTGGACAGAGAGGAGTTTGTCAGTGGCATGTTGAAATCAAGTAAGTTATACATCCTTTTTTGCATGCTAGTAACTGTCTGTTAGAACTGGTTCATCTACAGATCAGTCTTTGAACTGAATGTCAGATCTCCTCTGTAGTCAACGAAATATCATCACTTCTCTATAATAATCCTATGTAGTACGTCGGACTTGTGCAAAATTGCAGTTAATGACAGCATGAGAGCTGTCAGATAATGTCATTTAAAAAAAAAGAATTGCTCCAACAGAATTAAGTCTAAGTCCATAGAATCACAGTGACATCACTCATCAATGGCTTGTGTTATATCATGCTTTCTCCCAGTATCACAGTGGCGCTGATATTGACTTATTCCAGTGGCGATAGGGCCTTTCCAAAGGACTAGTTGAGAGCATTTAAAAAATTGATCAGTAAATCTCTCAAGTTACAGCACCACGTCTTGAATCTGTCTTGTTTATCATAACACTGCATGTATACCTGTCTATTCCAGAATTCCCCACCAACCGCACAGAACTGAATGCAGTGTTTGACATCTTTGACGGCAGCAATCGAGGTCTTATTGACTACAAAAACTTTGTGGATGCACTGAAGACTGACAGGGTAAGAAGACATGAACTGATCCACAGTGAATCAGTCCATGTTAGCCTTTAAATTTTATCATGTTATCACACACAACCAGTTTTCTGGCATTATCGCTCGTCAGTCATTTTCAACAGTTACCAAGAACTATCATGCTTCATGTGTCAGGGCGTGACTGATAAGATTAATTTGTTCACAGAAGGCTTGCCCGCATTTTTCACAATAGAAAATACAGAATGCATGAGAATAGGTTTAAAATTAATGCAAGCAATCGTGAATCGCGGGAGATAGTTAGAAGGTGTTAATAAAATCAAGCACCTTAGTGCACTTCTGAAGTTTATGCTTCTTTGCATTCTTCAGCATTTGTGAAGATTATTCTATGGATAATGTGGTGCAGTTGTCAGCTCATGCATATAAACATTATCTCCTCGTGAAATCTTCATCATCTACATGTACCAGCATCTTCACATTACAGTCATAGAATCACTACCGTCAGAACTCATCTAGCAATTATTCAGACATGAAGTCTTTGGACATAAGTCATTTTCTTTTCTTTGTTCAAGACCCCTCATTTACGTGTACTGAGGAAAAATTAACAGCCACAATTGCTATGAAAGAAAAAATCGATATATTTTTTATCAAATTGGTCTTTATTCTGTCATGGTGCTATATTAGCGAGTAGCTGCACTTATGCTGATTTTTGCTCTTACTTCTGTAATGTCTTTATGAGCTAACATATCAATGTAAGATGAGCTGTAGCTTTAAGGAATTATATCAGACTGTAGGCTGGTTCAGACTGGTCCTTGATTTTTTCAATTGAGACTTGGCATAGTATACATTTCAAAGTGTTTGAAAGTCCTTCATTTTTGACTTAACCTTCCTAAGTTTTAGAAGTTTTGTAATGTGCATTTACTAAGACGTGCAAATTGACCCTCTGCAGCTCTGGGATACAAATTTTTTACATAGCCAGGTATGGAAGCCGAAATAGAGAGCTAAGATTTTGTCGTGTATTTTATTTATGAAAACAATGTTTGAGCACAGACTGATAGTGCTGTCCAATATTCAGTCTGTATAGATTATATCAAAACTAGGAAGCAAAGTAAGGTTATGAGAAAATTCAATTCTGTTTCAGGACAATACAGTTATTTGTTTTATGAGCTGTTGTGGGCTTTAGAGGGTTAAGTCATACTCAAGTGTTTTTCGTCTCCACAGAGGAATCGTGCCAAGAACAACAATCGCAAGTCCAAGTCGGACGTGGAGCTGATCCATGAGGAGATAGAGAAGGAATTATCCATGTGCCAGTGTCGACATCCCTTCAGGGCAGAGTTCATAGACGAGGGCAAATACAGGGTCAGTTGTCAGCACTAGTACAGAAAGAAAACAAATACATGTACAAACATTTCCATTTTTTTTTTAAAGATATATCACTGTCCAAAGTAATCTTTGCAAGAAACCGTTTTGAATCATGGTAGATCACATCATGTGATCAAGTTCAGTATTATTTTTTGTCTCCGTGTCACGTCAGTCAGTACCATCAAATTTCTTTTCGCATTTTTTTAAAAACTTTTAATCATGGTTAAAAGTTTGTAGTATCACATTTCTGTCAATGCAGTTTTTCACATTTCTGTCAATGCAGTTTATCACATTTCTGTCAATGCAGTTTATCACATTTCTGTCAATGCAGTTTATCACATTTCTGTCAATGCAGTTGGCATAACTGCATCACAGGTAATAAATTTTAAGCTGTGAAAGTTATAGATTCTCTTCAGTTAAACCCTAAACTTTTTTTTCCCTCCAACTGTGGAATATTACATACAATATACATTCATTATTAAAAGTACTGCAAGACCTCATGTATCGAGGTTTCATCCTACTGTCTTATTTTATCCCGATTGTCCTTTTCCCCACAGTTTGGAGAGAAACAGAAGACCTGTCTGGTGCGGTTCTTGAACCATACGGTGATGGTGCGAGTGGGCGGTGGCTGGGTGACACTGGAAGAGTTTGTAGAACAAAACGATCCCTGTAAAGGTGAGACTTTATCAATCCAGGTAACCGAAGCATCACTAGTGATTTTTATCATGTTAGGTTATTTTAACATTCAAAATGGTAGCTTTGAAATAATTTTTATCAGGGTGTCTGTGACACTCACATAGTCATAGAGACATTGCAGGGAAAGTGCATTAATATTCATTAGGCCTGAACTGCTCTGGAAGGAAAGTGGTATAAACTTAACCTGCAGTACTAACCATGGTGAATTTCAGTTTTTTTGTACTGACTGAATACTGTTCTTTGTTAGGTCTATCAAAAGTCTTTGATTGTTTCTTGGTCATAATAAGATTTTGGGAAATGGTCGACCTTTTCAAGTGATTTTTTTCTCCACTTGTCTTAGGTTGCTCTAGCTGTGACATCTAGAATTTTTCTATAGGATCTGAGAGTTAAGCAGTCCCAAGTCATGTCTAGCTAAAAAACTTTTATTGTATATTCTATCCATGCCATTGTTTAGACGATTATCTCAGATAATGAAATGTTTTCATGACTATGTCTACAGTAAAGACCAAGGTGTTAATGTGTAAAGCTTGCAATAGAAACTCACTGCAAACTTCAATTTTTGATCCTATGGTTACAAGCGAGAGATCAAAGTATAAGTTCATAGACTGACATTGCTACCAAGGTGGTAAAGTTTTGCATTACTGTCTGAGATATTGAGTGGTGATAATTCTTCATCCTGTGCAGAGATGTGTAGGCATTGATTGGTGCAAGTGTTTAGCCAATGATCTCATTTGTAGGAAACAAGTTTCTCTGATTGGTTGATACCGTGTGTAGCTGTTTATGTGTACAAATGCTTAAAGCAGAGTCTGATTTGTTAGAAATATTCTGATTGGTTGTTACTCTGCCTTGTGAGTGGATGTTGATTGGTGCAAGTGTATGAAGGAAACATCTGATTTGTGAGAAATTTTGTGTGATTTGGCTGTTACTCCATAAGCACGTCAAATGTAAATTGGTGCAGATATCTCGACAAAGATCTAATTTCTTTCAGAAGAAACACTCTGATTGGTTGTCACTATGTATGTGTGGATGCTGATTGGTGAAAATAATCTAGATAAATTTCTACATTCTTGTAATGAATTTTAATTAATTATTCCTCTGACATATAATTACCATAACCAATGATATTGGCTGATATTTCTGTTTGCGCCTCCTTTGGCTTGTCATGGCATGACCTTGTCATATGTCTTGCTGTGATCATGAAAAAGTAAGCATTCTCTTTCCATTGTATTGAAGTTTTCACTGGAAGAGGGCACAGACACCATTTGTTTTCATGTTTTGTTAAATATACTGTTTTTGTTGTGCTTCTGTTTTATTGCGATGATACATAAAACTTAGTATGCCATGGAAGTTTGGACAGGGTGCCGATGTTGAAGGATTACACTCTCAAAAATGTTGCTTCAAGCTATTTATTTGCTGTCCTTTTTTTTTTTTTCACCTTCAATACTCGATATCTCTCTTTTAATTTCTCAAACTAGTCAATCCAGATGAAAAGCTCATCGCAGCAATGTATTTCCTTGGTCAAGTTTAAAGCTGAACCAGCTGACCATTGTTGTTTTCAGTTTTGATACTTTTTTTTTGTGCAATTTGTAAAGCTGGGAAACAGAAAGGTTTCTGAAAACCATCCAGAAATAAGATTTGTGTAATGGTTTGGTGTTAAAATCATGAAACCTTGATGTAAGTTAAAATTTACGAAGGATAAGAGGAAATTTTTGGGTGTCAACTTGTAATAATATTGTGATTAATGCAATCTATCTGGTGTCTGCCCTTGTCAAAATCACCTCATTTTTTTCTCTATCTCGTGATGTTGTCCCGAGAACAAGAAAAGAAAAGAAGCTAGTGGGACTGAAGGGAGATTACCACCCTCTGTCTGAGATTACCTCCCTCTATCTCTCTGTTCAGCCACTGCCATCCCTTCCCATAGACACACACATATCCCCCCTACATCCTTTTGATTTATGGGCTTGATTTCATTGCTTCAGTTTGATTTGCTATGAGTTGCTCACATACACCACTATGCAAGTGTTGTGAGGATCGTTTTGGGAAGGTGG
Source organism: Peronia verruculata (assembly GCA_038406235.1). NCBI lineage: Eukaryota > Metazoa > Mollusca > Gastropoda > Systellommatophora > Onchidiidae > Peronia > Peronia verruculata. The sequence goes on from JBCAUA010118094.1 coordinate 5,392, forward strand.
AGCTTACACAAAGGACCATTTTCTTTATCCTGTTTTGAACTTAAAGCTTTGCTAAAGGCAGAGGCTTTGTTTTTTGTTATATTTGTTGTTTGTTTTTGCTTTCTTTCAACAGCATTGAGCTAGTTCGGCTCTTGCCTGTCTTGAAAGCAATTCAGATTACACTCATGAAAACAAAACATAACCTTGGATTATCTAAGTCTGGTCCACTGTGTGAAAAAGAAAAGAATATCTAGCATGATAGTCTTAGAGAAGGGATAATTGTATTTGGGGAAGGTGTATTGTCCACACAATCATTGTTTTGTTAGTTTTGGAAGATGCACTTTTCACATAATTTTGGATGTTGTTACATGAGTAATGTAAGCTTGGGGAGACACATTATGCTCACAGTATGTGCGGGATCACTCAGGGAAATGTGTGGCATCATCTGCATAAGAACTGTCATATTTGAGTCCTGCACTGTTCATATAAGTAAATGCAACACTCTCACTGCACACAATCACTATGTCTATATGTTGATGTAGAATGTGCACTTCAGGAAAGATGCACTGTCAACATTATCAAATATCAGTGTCATCAGTTTATAAAGTATAATAAGAGTGTCTCACCTGCAACTAACTAAACAATTCAAAAATAACATATAACAAAAACTTGATATTGATGTCAATAGTAACTGCCAAATTTCCAAGCCAAATTGGCTCTTCCTCAGGGCAACAATGTAAACATAGGAAAGATGCACTGTAAACATCATCAGCATCACCATAAACATCATGCTCTCCCTGTAGCCAGCGGTCAGCTTGTCATAACTCTCCACATCTCTCTGTGTTGTTTGCATACAACCACCCAGGCTCTGGTGGCCAGTTTCTTCTTTGATATTGTCTGTGCACAAATCTCTCACTCTCTCTCTCTTTCTTCTCCTCTCCAACACTCTAAATCCTCTGAGAATGGTCTCAGTCCATGCTGCAACACATGCCCATAATGTATCAGTTTTGTGGAGTTCAGTTAGGGGAAAAATACAGGGTTCCTTTTATTGTCTCTTTTGCTTTTCTGCCCTTACCACAAATTCATGATCTCAAAACCTAATGTTGAGCCTGTTAGATTTTTTTTTTTTTTTTAATTGTAAAATGACAATAATAAACGTAGCTGATAAAGTTTCATTGTTTTGTCTGTGATACATCATAATATATGCATTGGTAGTCAACTCTTTGCTCTGATAGGGCATAATAATATACAACATGGTTCAACTAGTTTGTAACACTAATATATATATTTTCCCTTTTCTTTCTCCACCTTTCCCATCCTTTTTTCCTCAAAAATGTTCCATTTTCCATTGGTTTATAATGGTTCCCCCAACAAATCTGAATTTGGCAAACAAAAAAATTGGAAACAATATTTCAAAAATTAAACTCATTGCTCATAATTCATGAAATATTATCATTTCATGAAATGGTAAAATTTTGGCCCATCTTTCATTAATCCCACTCCCTGACCCACCACCACCACCACCTCTCCTGTCCGTGCCGTCGTCCATACTGATGCTGCCACTGGGAACCAATGTGTGCCACAGCCAAGGGAAGGACAAACATAGACCTTCGTGACACCCTCAATCTTCCAGATGGCGCCACTCCACCCACCAGTGGCTACAGCACTCGGCGTGGGAGCTCCAGTGGTCGCACGTCGCCATTCCCAACTGGCGTCCGGCGGAGACATCAGAACGACACAGGCTACGCGTCTTCCAACTCATCAGGTACTGCACAAAACCATGAGGACAGGTTTTTTCCTGCTTCTCCGACGTCACCATCATCATCATCATCGGTATCGATGATGTCCCCCATCGCGGTAGCCACGGCCTCCCAACAGTCCCGTCACAAATCAGCCACACAGAGATATAGTTACCACGGTGATTTGTCGTGGAGTGCACCGAGTGCTAGTGCAACGAGTGGAGGTATCAATTGCTAATGGCAAACTTGTAGCGAGGTCACCTCGCCCTAATCCTAACCACTCATTACCAGAAGCTCCAGTCTCTAGCCCAAATCACATAGATCATTTATTTTGCTCTGTCTTCAGAAATTTCAGCCTCAATTTTGTTTCCATCTTAAATCCCTGTACTGTTCCTTCTTCTGTCTTCTTTCTAGTCTTTGACTCCAATCTAGAGAGATTTGTCTATCCTGAAATATATATTAGTATTCCATATTCCACACTGAAAATGATACTACAATATATATTTCTGCAATATATTTTCCCTTTTCTTTCTCCACCTTTCCCATCCTTTTTTCCTCAAAAATGTTCCATTGCTTTACCTCCGATGAAAAGCCCTTATTTTTTTTTTTTAACATTCCTGTTACCCACATTAAAATTTCTGCTCCCTCAGTTTGTGAGTTTAAATTCATTGAGGCATGTATTGATTGACATAGAAGCTAAAGCAGAAGAATCATTGAGAATACATCTGTAAAAATTGAAGATCTGACTAACTTTTGACTGTGTCAGGCTTGGAAATGGTGATGTGTCTAAATTTTGGATAAAAGTGAAAACTAGAGACTGGGGCTTTCTCGTGTGCACAGTTGTACTCATCAGTTTCTGTCGATTTCACCTCCACTATAACTAAATCTAGGAATTTAGTTCTGTAATGATAAAAATAGTGCTGCATGCATGCAGGTCTGTGAAAGGTTAATTAATTTGGCTTTTCATTAGTTTAGTTAATAGTGATGAACTTTATGCATGCAAGTTCCTGTTCAGTTGATCAGTTTCTCACTTCATGTGTGACGTGTACTCAGCAAAATTATCATATGAAGAAATGAAAGCTCTCACAGTGTGAGCAAAGACACAAGTTAAGAGCAAAACAAATCTGAGCAATTTAGCACCGATAAAAATAATGTGTAGTTCTCAGACAATCATGATCAACACTAGCACTATTACAGCGTCACCCCCAAAATATGATAAAGATAACAATCTGTTTGTGATTTATATTTGAACAGTGAAAATCCATGACGATTTAGAAGCCTCTCTCATATGAGTCACTTCAGTGGGAAACATAATGGGGCAGGCATATAGTGTGGGAAATATTACAGTCATATATCCAAAATTGCTTATATAGCCGGGATGAAGGATTTGTCTGTGTGTCAGTGACTTGTGTACGGGAAAATGCTTATTTCTGAAGTGCTTGACGGGGCAAAGAACAACAACAACAACAGTAACATCTGGTATTAATAAATCAATGTATCCAGTGAACATTGATGTCAGTTCTGACCGGAGAAGAAATAATCACTAGATTCTTAATTGACACAAAATGGGATACAAAAGCTCTGGGCAAACTCTGTGATTTCATGCCTTGGTAAACAGTTTCTATGCTTATCATATACAATTATAATTGGACACACAATGTACACATGTACTATGAAAATAAAGTGGGTTTCTGTCTGCTGATCTCTTTTGACAACTTTACCAAGAAATATGTCGACAACCTACATATATAACAAATATATAACAAATGTAAACCTAGGATAAGAACTTGTAATATATATCATAACAAAAAGCTTATAATGATATATGTTATATGCGTATACTCTACACAGAAGTGTGTCTCAAATATATATCTGCACTTTATTAAGGGTGACAGATGTCACTGACTTGTCCAGATATTTCTGAGGAGATGTCTTCTTAAAAGTTCTTTGATACGCTTTGTTTTGTTTTTTTTTTAGGTATTACAACACACAAAAAAAAATATCTTCTTGTGATACAGTGTTTTCACACAATTATTTCCTAACACAGAAAATCAGTGTTCAGCTTCATAATGTTGAACTGCTTTAAGAATAGATCAAAGCAGAATGACTGCAGTAGCATTCATTATGATCTCGTCTGATTGCATGGCTTCTGGTATATAATGTAGCCTGTAACTTACAAAAAAAACAACAGTGTCACATTATGTATACATGTATGTAGTAAACAACAACAAATGAATAGTTGGTGAGTTACAAGTTTGATAATATAAGATCAAGGTATTTTATTACGGAGATCACTACTTATAAAATTGAAACTGTCAAACCTCGCTGTCCCTGTAAGTTTCCCTGGTAACATTAGGGAATTGACATTTTTAGTTGAGATAACACATATTGAATCAATTTTGGAGATATAATTCATTGCATTATAACATCTCATTTTAAGGAAAAGTGATATCAGAAATTGTATTTCATTATTTAGTTGCTCTAATATGTTCCAACAAAAAATGATAATATGAAGGTTAAACAAGTTCATGCTAATATCCTTAATGTTTGACCTGTGAACTTTGTGAATTGCTAACCAATTATCTCAGCAGATTTGATTTCTGTTCTGTTCTGATCTGTCATGTGTCTGTGAATTCTCTGTCTGTTTTCTGACTCTCTGTTATACTCAGACTACTCTTGTCTTTCAAGATGTCTCAGTTTGTGTTTTCTACCTGTTCTTTGCTCTGAACTTGAGGCCATGTTCTGCTCACTCACTGTTTGATTTGATGATTTGACATAAGAGTCACACTGACAAAATGCCCTGATGTTAATGAAAATACTTTTACTAGTCTGGACTAAAGTTCGGTATTATCCTCTGGAATGCAGAAATGGCTGTTGTAATACAAATGTGTTGTCAGGATGTACTGGCTAGTCTGGAATCTGAAGATCACAAAAATAACTGCAAAGTTACCTCAAGTAAACATCATTTTCTTCTATCAAATTACAGTGAATCACATGGTTGAAAATGGAATTCTAATAGCAGTATTGTGAAATCGATGCGTTCAGTGTAGGACCACCATGGGCTAGTGAATAAAAATATGAGTCTGAACTAGTGAGTGAACCTTCAATATGACTGCAGCAGATTTTGCATTCCAGGAGCAAATCAACTGTGAAGTTTTTTTTTAAATTTATTAGTTTACATATTTCATCTTTCCTTTCTTTTTTTTTCTGTGGGAGCTCCTATTTCTCTAGGAGTGCATTTTGTCAGTTGGCTCAATAATCTTTGTTTCCATGCTGTGCTCTGACCTAACCCTCACCTTTTGCACCTCAAGCAGGCAGTAATGAGTCATCGCTACGCCGAAGTCGGATCACCTCTTCCATGGTCAATCTGGCCAGTAACAATGCCAGTCCCAGTACCCCGCTGGCCCGCAGTTCTGACGCCTTTGGTATGTTTGAACTTCTGCCTTCTTTATCTCCACTTGTCGAAGAGTGAACACTTAAAGATCAATATTGTAGCAAATAAAGTTGTATCACTACAGAGAAATGGAGTGTGGAAGTCTTTCCTCATTTAAATTCTCTCTTATTTAAGTCTGACATGTCGAACATTTTTATTATTATTTTTTTTTTCTTATAATTGATAGATTTTTAAAAATAATAAGAAGAAAAAAACATTTTTGAGAAAAGTGAATATTTTACACTTGAGTACAGTGATTTCTAGATTGTTGGCAAATTTTTTATTATTTCTGCACATCTATTTGTACCTTTTAAAAATGCTCTTTTATTAAGATCCTTGAAGAAACATTTAACATGCTGGCTTCCCAGAAGAATAGCAGATTGTAATTTTTCCCCTTATCTTATTCCTGTGCAGATGAAGGGCCAGTGTTTTTTGAAATGAACCAGGATGAATTGTTAAAACGGCATGGTGTGTCTTCACGTCTTAACAAAACTCTCTGACTTTTGTTTAAAATAATCTAATTCTTCTGTAATTTTTTTCAATCCTATTTTAATATCTTCAAATTTGCTTTACTTCAGAACTCTAAAGATGAGCTGCCATTTTTTTTTCCACAATTTTACTAACAAAAAAAAACACAGTCTGATTAAATGAATGCAGAGATTGTCTCAACTAAAACTTCCAAGTTCCCTTTTTAACGAAATCATATCTCTAGCGGATTTTTAGCTGTTTGAAGTACATATATTAAGCATAACATTTGCTTTATCTATTATTTAATATTAGATTTCAGTTAATCGTTTTTGTTTATTATCGGTTTAAATTCTGTCATCTGTACACAGTAGTTTGAAGTAGAAATTTGTTATTTCCGTTCAGTTAATTAATTTGAGGACCTTGAATCATTAGATTATATCATATTAAATTTTTTTTTTGCATTTCAAGTTTTTTTTTATTCAAAAAACTTATTTATTTTAGACTTTTATTTTGCTTTTGTGAACTTAGTACTGATTTTTGTTTAATTTTTAGTTACTGCTAGATTTTGGTTGACAGCAGAGAGAATGTTTTAATAGCCTTTTCTTTAACATTTAGTTAGAGTTTTTTGTTTAAATCAACTACAGATGTTTTTTTTTTTTTTTGTTTTTTTTACTGCATTTGATTATTATTGATGAAAACATCATCCTGATTATGTCAGTTTTATTGTAGATGTCAGAGAATGTTCACAGAGATTATTTGATTTGTTGCTCTGCTCTAGCATTGACCTTGTACTGCCACCCAGTTGGACGATGAAAAACAGATCTTTTTTTTTTTTTCCGTTTTCAACATTTTATTAATTAATTATTATCACCTTTTTGTTTTTTTTAATTTTTGTTTAATTTTGATGCATGTTTGAGTACAGTAGACAGAGAACAATATTTTATTTTCCCAGAATGAATACACGTAGTGGTTCATCAATGTAAAGAAGTATCATCAAGAAATCATCTTTATTCAAACCCATAGGCAGCCTTTTGCTATGGAGAGTCAACAAATTTTCAAACATGCCAAAATAAACAGAGATAAATTAGACATGTTTACTCATGCTGTCTTTTATAAAGATTCTTATGACATTCATAGAATATTCAGTTTAGATAAAATTGGAAGGGAGAGCTAGACAGAAGATTTAATAGATTATTTTGAAAATGGTTTTTGTTGAACATTCTTGAAATGGAGACCCTATAGCATTCTCAGAAAAATTTGTCAGAGAGAATTCCATAGAAAATTTATATAATTCTATTATTTAAAACACTTTCCAGATACAGGGTCTACATACTTTTTACAGAGGAGGAAGAAAAAAATGCTGGAAAAATCAAGATCTACTGAGTACAATGCGTATGGGATTTGGTTCATTGTATTGATAACACTTTTTTAAATGCTGTAATAATTTATTTTAAATGCTCTCTGATCACAGGCTCCACAGGAAACCTGAACCGCAGCAAGCGCCTGAGCAATTCATCATCCAACATCTCGGGACGGAAGACGCCAACCTCATCCACATCTTCCTCCAACCGACGGTCACACATCTTCACTCCACGCGCCACCACCCCCACGGTGGCATTTGGTTCATCAGTTCGGTCACGCCCCACCACCCCCACCTTCTCCCCGCACACCCCTTCCACACCGCAGAGACCAGGAAGTGCCACGCCTACCAAGGGACTGGGTGGTTCTTCGTCCTCATCGGGTGCTCCGACCCGGCAACGACGGTTACCCAGCACTCCTCGCACCCCGACACAGTCCTCGTCGCAAGGATTCAGATAGTTCACAGCCACTGTGAGAATGACTGAAAAATTGAGTTTTGCTCTGAATGTGTTGTGAAACTCTCCTGGCTCAGCGGAGGAATCAGGGTATCGAGTGTATGTGCTTTTATGAAGAGATTGATGACAGTTTTCATACTTTGAAAGAGACACCCTGTTTCATTTTCTGGTAAAGTGAACCGAATTGTCTCCATAGCTGAAAATGAATAGCAATGATAGACCTTACAAAGTAGGACTCAGAAAGGAGAGATGGGATTTCGCCCAAGGAAATGTATGATTGTATGCAAAACTTCATTGAGTTGTATAAAGTTTTAGTAAGAAACCCCTTATTTTAGAATGTATGTACTTGTATTTTTATACATAGGAGTCAAAGTAATTTGCTAGAGAAATGAATTTATCATATCCTTCATAAGGACACACAAAATGTTTTCACCCTATACCTTGTGAGATAAATGGTACAAATCCAATTTCATTTTATAAAATTTTACAGTGTGATTTTGAAAGAGTGCTACAAATTTACAGATGAATTTGTTTGACATTAAAATAAATTTTCAAGAAATCTGAATTGAAAATTTATTGTAAGATAGAATAAATTTACTTGTGTACTTGATCACTATCTTTCACGGAAACGTAGCAGATCTTTGATTCCACTTTTTGTTCTAGTGCAACACGTTTTTGTGTCAGGTTTTTACGGAATATTTTAACATTTTTAAGAAGGTTAGTTTACAAAACAATCATTTCATTCATTCTTTTTGATTTTAGAGAACTTGAAGCTTGTTTGACGAAACAAGGAGTTAGTTAGTGGCTATGTTCAGATTTTTAAATACATTTGTTTCTCAGTTTTCATTTCTACTGCCTTGACTGAATTGTGAGAGAAATCTGTCCTAAGATTTGAAATCGCGGACAAGAAATTGTACAAATTTCCTGTGTTGATCTTTTGTTTTAAATCCTTGTGCAGAAATGGTTGACCCGAAAAAGAAACATATTTAGCTGTTTCATATTATATAATGGTGCAGATATATATTTTATTTTATTATAATCTTGTGTGTTTATATGGAGAGAGAAAAAGAGCCTTAAAAGCTGTTGGTGAATATGAGACCTTGGTTCATTACAAGTTTCTGAGTGTTTTGTACATACATGCTATTCACAATTGTATATTTTACAGGGGATATGGATTCATAGGTGCCGCCACCAGATCTTATATAGATATATATACAAACATACATCCATATGTCATATACCAACATTATTTATGCATTATCTGCTCATATCACAAGCTTGAAAAGTTTTAAACAACATAGAGTTACTGTATGTTTTATCTAAAACATGTACACATCATGGTTGTTTTAGCATTCTTATTTTACCAAAAGTTTGAGCTGGAGAGAGTCAGCGTCTTGTAGGTTCAGATCCAACTTAATCCTAGAAGTGTCGGGGACGGGTCTGATCAAAGCCTTGATCATTGTATGTGGGTATGGAAAGGTTTCCGTGCAGTGATGTAATGTTTCTTGTTTTATGTTTTAGGACCTGTCTTGGTAGGTTTGGGTTGTTTCCTTCAACTATCAAGAAATATAATTATAGTATCAAAAAATAAAATAAACATTCCAGTAATCTCTCCTGGCACTTTTTAGGTTAAGCATTACGATGTTATCCATATGCTATGTTCATCACCATGTGTCACACATCACTGTGTGGCATTTGAAGAAGAGGACAAAGCTAGGAATCAGCTTTCTCCACCACTTGACAGGGGATTTCCTGTTTGTCAGTTTATCTGGTCAGTAGTTCGTATTGTACACCACGACTTGCCCTTTTTTTCACTCATCGTAATGCAAACTCTGGCAAAGTCTTATTCTATTTTTGTCCCATTCCCAATTCTGGGGTCTTGAAGATTATTTGAGCATCACAAACGATTTCAGAACCAGATTCCTTCACCTTGCCTGGTTTTCAGAGGTTCGTTAGTTGTAGGCAGTTTTCAGAGTATGAAACCAGTCCACTCATGGACGTTATCTGTTCATCTCTCTGTCTGTCTCTCCTGAAGCTATTTTGTATCTTCAAATTTTATCTTTTTTTTTTTTTTTCTCTCCTTTCCAAAGGAAAGCTTTGGTGACCTATATCACAATGGCAGTGACAGGAACTGTATTAACATTCCAACTGAAATTTAGGGAAAGAGTTTGCACACTACATTCCTAACCTATCAGAAATTATATTTGTTGAAGCATTAGTAATGTAATGCTAACTTCAGTGAAAACCATTCCTTTATCGTCTAGTTTAAAGTCAAATTTCAAGTGATAAAAACTGACATTTTGAGGACAACGGCATTCCATTTTACTTTTGAATTCCACAAAAATGTATTTTTATCTACTTTTACTAGTTTTTGTGAGGTGTTGAACATACCACAAACGCCATCATCAAAGGAGTTTCAGTCTTTTTCTGATATCATTGTCAGGATCAAACAGATGTCTACAACATTTGCTTTTTGAACTTTGTTTGTCATTTGTGTTAGAGATAGAGAGAGACAGTTGTTTTTAGATTGATAAGAATTTTAGCATCTAAGAAGCATTTGTCTGGTAATTGACATGCTTCCTAGGAAGATGAGATCATAAGTGAATGAGTTCTTTGGGTCTGTCGGGGTAGTAGAAGATAGTAAAATAAAGTAAATCACTTAGATGTATAGCCGATACTATGTGGAAAAGGATATACATGTACTAAATGCACTCTATCATTGTGTGTCCTGAACTGTTATTTTGCAATATAACATGTACATATAAGTTTATGGACCCCTGCACACAGAGGCAAGGGGTTTATCATATAAGGAATATATGTCTCATTCAGTGACTGGCAAAACTCTTACCAGTTGTCTCATGAGATGTGAACACAGCAAAAGCAAAAATATGCATGTAATATTATCATATCATTATCAATACCATATTCCTGTCACTGACATATCGCAAGGATTTCACTCTCATTTCACACAAAATAAATTCAGACTATATTATAAGTCGTTATTATCTTTTACATATTTGTACTGTGCAACAAACACTATGAGAAATGTCTCACGATGGAATTGAACAAGTCAGATGTCAAAGTGTTAAAGTATAGTTGTGCTGGTGTCAGAAGAAAGAGAAGTGAGCAAAGTTTATTGTTACTGAAATGAGTTTTGAAGTATGTCTTTTGTTTTTTGTTGTGGTGACATGTTCTCATTCAGAATTAATTCTGTGTGATCCGACGGTCAATAGCATCTGATTTTTGTCAATGAAACCTCCCTTGACATCTGAGTGACAGATTCATTCCATCTTGTTGAGCGACAGAAATATGCCCACTCAGATCCTTGTATTTCTTTGTACATGTATATTTCATTTTACAACTGTAGTGTCTAGCACAAACTATCTAGTACCAAGCGTTATACAAAGTAAAGAATTAGAACAAATCAGACAGGACAGAACGGACCTGTTTAGAATCTTTTTCAGATGACATGATGGGTGATCACCACTGGTCATTGAACATTGTCCAAGATGTCACATAGTAAGGGCAGCCCTTTCATGTGGTTACATTGGGGACCACACTGGACAGTTCTTACAAGATACATGTAGATGTAAAGTCATTTTTGTGCAACTTATGAGTGTAAGAGTATTACATTAAACAGGGCAAGACGATAAATTGATAAATTATTGATCCAGCTCAATTGCAAAAGACAAGACATTTTGTATCTTTGTTTTGTTCACAATGTGATTTCAGCCAATGGTCAAGTCTCCCACCAGATGGAGAATCTAAACAAGTCTGTCATGGCAGCATGAGGATATATGTTTGTCTCATGTTTTTGGCTTTGCCTGTCCCAATGTTTACCCACAGGCTTGTGCAATCCAGTGCTCTTCATTCTTATTTTTGTCAAAATAGAATTTCCAACATTAGCAAACATAATCGACAACACCCTGAGATGGTAAAAATCAGCACTTTTGATGTCACGACAGAGGCAAAAAACCTAGTACCTCCACCTTCTTATCATATTCAGCAATTATCTTTCAATATTTTATCACGCAAATAAAACAACATCCATCCTTGTGCAACTTTGAGCATATTAAAATTTAAGTAAGGAGATTTATTTTAAATTATTGTATTTCTTTGACTTGAGCATCAGATTGTATGTCATACTATGTTGATGTCATGCACACAAGACAAAAAGAGTGTTTGAAGCAAAACAGAGCATTTACCAGAATATAACAAGGTTTTGTAATTTCTAACAATATTTTTATAGATTGAATTAAGTGAAATGTTCACACACAGAGATGTCGTACGATTGAGTCACTGATAGTCAGATTTCATGTATTCATCGCAGCTCTCTCATCTGTGTTTGACATGGCTTTCATATCACACACGTTGACATCTAGGAATCGGATGTTGTTCTTTCTTTATCTTATTCTATCTCTTGTGAGAAATTAATCAAACTGCTTCTTTTAATGTTCAAGACATTCCACATTGTGCTACTTTGTAATACATGTAATTGTATGTTTTGCCAGTATGTGTCATCATCTATGTAAACCAGCGTCAGATGCATAACCTGAATTTTTTTTTTTTTTTTATATGTGACATAGCTGTACATTGTTTACTGTTTACATCTATCTGCCTTAGCAAAACCAGCAACAGACAAATTCCTGTAAAGGTCCAGCCACCTCCCTTTACTCTGTATTTGTATTGTAATTGTATTTTGTGTGTCAGTTTCGTTTTTCACTCTCTAAAAATGTATCCATCCATTTCTTCTGGTGATGATTATGGGATCACTTAAAAAAAAAGTTTCATAGTAGTTAGTACATGTATGTGTGCATCTGCTACTAGAGCAGAATGTTTTCCAACGCTGTACATGTAGCCTACTTGTAATACAAGATCACTGTAGAAAAGCTTATCTTTATGCAGTGTGATGCTCTCACAAACCCTATCTAAAGTTTGAAACCCACACGACCCCTGAATACCAGTAGCTTGAATGGCTTGATTTACATTCTCTGTGATTGGAGAGGGAAAGAAACGTCCAGCTAAAAATTTGCTCAAGAATTCTGTAATTATCAAATCACAACATTGATTTAAATAAAATTTAACCTTTATTCATGGGAAGAACATGATTATTCCTACAATAACAACATTGACTTCCACAGCAATCCAGCCCAGCTAGTGGGATTTGATCCCTAGCCTCTCTACTCTTAGCAAAGCCATGTGACCCCTGACCACCCGTGCCCTAGCGCTATGTGGTCTACTTGGATTTGGATGGTTCTGATTAGTCACAGCATCCAGGTAAAAAAAAAACAAAAAAAAACTAAACAACAGCCACAACAGACCAGAAAACAGTAATATGCCAGCCAGGTAAACCATAAGCCAGGTATGGTGGAGGCAGTAATGAGATTTGGAGGGTTGTCAACATGTTCTTTTGAACTGAATTATTTTTTTTGATTTTCTTGATTTGGGAAGGCTAGATCTGAGTGTATTGTACATGTAGGACTTATGTGTTTGTTTGTTACACCAGATAATGTTACTCTTACATGCACTGCAAATTTGACAAACATTTGTGTACATGAGAAATTATTTTCAAATTTCAATTGCACTTCTGATTCCAGTTCAGCTTCACGTGTTTTGTGTAAAAAAAATGTTTTGCTGTGTTGTGTCGAGATTTGTAATTTTCATCTCATGAAGCAAAATGAACCTTCAGATCTATGTTTTATTTACAGTGCAAAAGTTATACATGTACATGTATTGTGCATCTTTGTTTTTGACAGTTTATGACATTCCATAAAAAAAGCCCTTACTCTGTTAAGTGTTATGTATGATCAGATTCAGATATAGCTGACTACATTGAAAATTCAACCTTTGTTTATGAGAACTGGTTGTGTGCCCTATATTATTATTACTATTGCATCATTATTATACAATACCGTACCTTCATATCATGCCTTATGTACAAAAACAAAATTATCAAATAAACCTGTTTACATTGAGAGCATTTGAATTCAGGACTTTCTTTTGAGTGAAACTGTCCACTGTATTTGTACATCATTTGTAGCAACACATAAAAACTGAAGGAAGTTAAATGGTAAATAATACCTGATCTGGGGCCAAAAGAGAAATTACTGACTGCCAAAAAGTAGGAAATCCTACTAAAGTAGGAAATTTGGCATCCCTGGTACATGTATGTGAAGTTTTTGGATACATCTCATTCTTTTTCCAAGGCTGCCATTAATGGTAATGATATGGCTGTTCCATTCATATGGTAGCCTACTGGATAGTTATAGCTGACAGTGACACTATCTGACATTGTATTTACGTATCTGGACATTTACAATATACATGTATTCTCACACACATAATTTACGTATCTGGACATTTACAATATACATGTATTCTCACACACATAAAACGTCAACACAATAATTCAAGTGCAATAATAATCACGACTTTTTTATTTTTTGCTTTTAACGGACCAAATTCATCTATAGCTAAAATCATCAACTCAGATCTTTACTCCAAGCTCTTAGTGGCACACACTGGGACATAAGAAGTAAATGTTGACAGCGTACCAGTGACAAATCAGTCATGTGGACAAAATTAAATCAGTTCAGTGCTAATCTTCTTAGGTCCAATGTGCTAAATCAGAATTGGAATGAAGAAAATGTAATACAAGTACACATTAAATGTGAAATAGCAAAAAAGGTACAGAACATATTTAAGCTCAAAATATACAATTCAACACGAACATGAAAAAACAAAATGCATGTATGCTGAGTAAAAATGCATGTGAAGCTGCAACAAAAGTACAATACAGAATGTACATGGTGTTAGCATTACTAGCAAACTGTAAGTCCATAAGAACAGGGATGTTAATCTGTCCTACATGAAAAAGTAAGAAAAATTCCTACATGTAGTACATTCTTTAGCAACATATAAAACTGAAGTGCATTAATGGTAAATTAAACAATAGTTAATACTGGATTAGGGGTCAACAGAGAAAGTACTGACACTGACAGCCAAAAAGTAGGAAATCTGACATCCCTGGAGACATCATGAGGGAGAGAGAGAGAGAAAGCTTTGAACAGTCTTTAAAGTAAAACTAAGCAATTTTTGCACTCTACAAAATGTGAAGCACCAAGGAATAGGAGCCATCTGAATGATGACAAATTTCATGTTTCTTAACATTTTACTAACAACAAAAGAATACAGGATAGGATGATGATGGGAATAGGACCAGTGAAGAAAATGATGCACACTGAACTTCAAAAATGACTTTCAAAAAAAAAAAAACCCAACAACAATCACAATGTACCATTAACCACAGAAACACAATAGGAATACAACTGAAACACCAGCAACAGGTCAAAGGAATTTTTCAAGCAACGTTTAGGTTGACACCTAATACATGTATGTTATGGCTAGAGAAGAAAATACGTAATCCCATTTAAGTCCATGATATGAATCAGAGGATGGAACTGTCAGATGCAGAGTTAGTGCAGCTTACAAAATGATTTGCACATCATACAAGCTGGTTTATGGTTTGCGTTTACCAGGTGCATGGGAAATTTGTGCTAAGTCTGCCCCTCTAGACAATATTCCTGATCATTCAAATAAACATTCTCATCTTTCACACTTGACTCTAAAATCTCTATTCCAGCCAAATCCCTGCACTAAGTTGTAAAACCCGTTGTTTCTTTGCCATATGAGAACAGAAGTCCAGAAACTGGAGACAGACACAAAGTCTGTTTTGCTGCTGCACCAACAAGTCGCACATCTAGGATTATAAGAGAAAGTAGAAATACTGGCCAAGTACGGTGTATCACTAGAGTAGAATGGGGTATCTTCGCCAGGCAAGGAATTTCGTCATGCTGCTCCAGTGCTCAACCTAAGCTGATTTCTAAATCTGTTTTACCTACATTTGGACAAGTTCAAGTGCCATCCTCTTTATAGTTCCTATGTTTTACTGTGCGAGTTTATAAGCTAATCAAACTAATTAAGTGACGCATGATAACAGTAACATGTACACTTGTGACAACAACAACGTGGACCTCTCTTTCCTTGCCTTTCTCTACTTCACTACCTATACTTTGTCTTCTCTTGTTTTGACATTTATTACTTTTTGTCAGATACTTTATAGAGTTGTCCTGTAATTACTCCAATTAGTCTCTTTGCTTGTTTTAGATCTATAAGTGGCCCCTTACAAGATTGTCTAAACTGTTTTTATTGAAGAAATAGCGTTTTCAATGCGCCTGCGCATATGGGGGAGGGGTTTAAAACTTACCCCTTCTGAAAAAAATTTTGAACATGTAAAAAGCAAAACATTACTACATGTAGTTCTACATCTAGCTTGATGGCTAGTGACTTTCCTTTCTTGCCATAATCTAAATTTTGATAACAATAAATGCAGTAAGCAAGCCCTGGTTGAGACAGCGTCCTCAGATATTATAGTCAGATAAAAACTCTCTGTGGCTGTCTTTCTATTCTAACCAGCTCCATCTGAATGTGTTCACACCATTGTTCAATCTTTATCAAGTCCAGATTCATATTTATAAGAGAAGGCCCCATGATAAAAATACCCAAACTTGTATGATATAACAGGAAAATAGGGCAAATTAAACTGCATTCTTGGTTTCACTCTGTTGTCTAGGCATGTGGCTTTTAATGGCAAGCTGACAGTGACACATGCAGCGAAAGAGAGGGAGGCCAGGAACATGGCAATACTCCTGTGAGTGCCGAAGCTACCCGACCCTACTCTGTTGAAAGAACCTACTTTTGTGGACAAAAATAATAATAATAAAAAAAAAAAAATCAAGACATCTCATAAATGTGGTAAAGTTTTCTATGAATATCTATGAACATTTGTGACAACCATAAAAAAAAAAACAAATACACTCCATTCACACATCATATCATCCATAAAACAAGCTGGACACAGTATATTAATTTTTCCCAGTTGAACCAAAGCCTCCACTTCCCCTTTCTGTGTTGTCGAGTGCTGACAGTTCTTGTAGTTCAGGTAGGAAAATTCTCTCACAGATCAGCTGTGCTATCCGATCTCCTTTCTTCACTTCAAAGTCACTTTCTGCAAAGTTAAACATAACCACACCCACATTGCCGCGGTAGTCCTGGTCGATGACTCCTGCCCCAACATCGATGAAGTTTTTGGCTGCCAGGCCTGAGCGAGGAGCTACCCGTCCATAACAGCCATCTGGCAACGCTATCTGAATGTCCGTTTTCACAACTGCCTTGCCTCTGGCCGGAACAACACTGTCATAGGCACTGCGGATACAGAAGAGAAGAAAAGTCAACATGTGAACTAGCCAATCTTTACAATCATATGATAACAGTTTGATCAAAATGTGCTCAATCTCAATCTAATTTCACAGTAACCAATTTAAAACATTTTTTACAGATCCAGCTCAATAACATATCTAGTCTATCTAGATCTCTACATCTAGTCTAGTCTAAATCTACTAGATCTTTAAACTAAATCTTAGTATAAATGCATCTAAAATTATCTAAAATATTAGGCTACTGAATATTAATAAAGGAAAACTGTCCAAAAATTGCAATTTCCTGTGTAACCCTACTTTAGAAAAATAAAGATCACTGAGCAAAAATGAACCACAACAAGGAGTTGTGTTATAAGTCTAGCATCTAGATCTAGATATGGACCAAAACAAGATTCTGAGATGGTGGTGGGAAAACAGCGCTTTTTCGTTTGTTCCCACCCCTACTAATTTGGCCTACATGTTAGCATTAGGGTGGATGCGCTGGTCGAGGGTCTCATACATGTTAGCGTTAGGGAAGACCGTCACCCGCTCATCTGCCCTAGATCTACATATTAGCATTAGGGTGGACTTGCGCTGGCCGAGGGTCCCAGCAGGTTAAGCCAGTGGGAACAAAAAGCGGCAGGAAAACTTTAGGTGGAGTGAGACAGGTGAGTGTTCAGAGGATGAGTGGGTTCTTTCACTAGATTTTTCAAGATATTACAGCCTTTAACTTTCTGACATCTATCTTCACACCGGGTCATGACATGACTCCCAATGTCTGTCATCCACCCTTTTCCCTCACAGACCCTGGTAGGAATATTAGTAGGATTTGAACCTGTACCATTTGGTTTTTGGTCCAGTACTCTAAAACTTGAACAGTTTAACCACTATGCTACGCGGCTAGATCTAAGAGAACTTTTGGCACTTCCTCTTTTTAGTGGTCCCAAGGATCGATACTGCATTCCAATTTTATTTATTACTGAATGGATATATAGAGTCACTTGTCCAATCCGCGATCTCGCCCTGTGCGCGACCAGTTTCGGTTTGCTGGGCTTTGGATGCAGTTTTTACGGTATTGTTATTACGTTTAGAGGCTCTAATTCATTAAAAATCTAAACTTCCGGTTTCGTCTCTTTACCGCTGTAAGTTTGAATGTCAGGGACTATTGACC
>JBCAUA010118205.1:0-22979 GCA_038406235.1 Peronia verruculata
CCCCCCCCCCCCCCCCCCCCCCCCCCCCCCCCCCCCCCCCCCCCCCCCCCCCCCCCCCCCCCCCCCCCCCCTTCTCAAACAATGACAGTTTTTTTGTCCATATTATTCTGTCAGTCATTTCTGAATTGTTTAGCAACATCATCTGGAGAAATAATCTGAACGTAAGAGTGAATTGCTGTTTGAGAGCTGGAGAAGATGTAACTGTCTCTGACAGTATGTAGCTCTTACATTGACCACTATCAGGGGCTGGAAAGTGGCCATGGGGGAGAGGTTAGGCATGTGCCTCACAGTGAAAATGTCCTGGGTTTGAATAATACTGGGGAGATGGGAAGAGATTAGAACTTTGCTCCCTCTTCAGTGACTCAACTGTCCCCTTACTTCTTGGGTAAGGAAGTCTGAGATGTAGCCTTCTCAGACAATGCTGAACATATGTAGGAGGTCTCGTATGTATGTTACACACTTTAAAAAACCATGAGCAATTAAAAATCAGATGAAGAATGGGCAAGGATGCAGCTCTGTGGCTACAATTTCAAAAAAAGTAAAAATTTTTGTCCCAAAATTTTCTTTGGTCATATTCTTAAAAGCCAATGTAATTCAATCTACTCCTAGGATTGAATGGCTGCACATGTACTGGGAAAAAAAAAAAACTACTTCTGGAGCTGAATTTGTTGATGTAACAATCACTCAAACTTATGGATGATGTAATTATGGTCCTCTAGATCACATAGTCATGATATGAGAGTACAGGTGGTTTTTGACCAAACATTTGGTGTTTGATGTGTTGAGTAGGTCACCAACTGCTTGTTTGTTTCACAACTGGATGTATTTATGAATTGTTATGCAGCAGCTTGAGATTTGCTTGCTGACAGGTTCTCAGTGGTTGAATGTTTTCACCATTTTATTTCCACTTTCCCCCCTCCCGCTCTCCCCTCCCCCAACCTTGTCTATGCACAGTGCGACAGTTTGCAGATATCTGCTTATTCTCCACCGCCCAGTACAAATGCACAGTGGCCGACCTGGAAAGCGAGTAAGTTACAGCCATACTAGTGAGCTATTTTTACTTTCAGCCAAAAATCCTTTTCTCCGGCAGGCAAATTACTTCCCTTTTGCTAGCTGGCCAGTTACTTCTGTTTGCCATATAAACATCGCAGAGTAGGGAAAATTACTTTTGTTCCTTTCATGTCAAACATACTCAACAAAAACGCTCATGATGATTAAAAGTTTGCTTTTTCACCATGTCATAAATTTTTCAGAATTTTGTGACGGCCATACTTTACATAGGAGGAGGAAAAGTGACATTTTCCTTCTGTACAAAGTTTGTTTTATATCTCACATGGGAAATAGCCTGGCTGATTTTCAAAACTGGCTCATTGGTTGCTCTCTCAGTCAGTTCCACTTGTCCTGTTTTTCATGCTATGTTGTATTCTTTACACTGTCAAGTCAGACAAGATTTCTGAAATGACAGGACGGAAGATAGAAAGATCATAAAATATACAAATCACTTCTTTTCAGTCAAGCTTTATGTTTCGTATACAAAAAAAAGGATTGGCAATTTTCAAAAGTTGTTGGAATTGTAGTGTTCAAACACTGTAAGAAAAAAATTTTTTACAAAGAATTTTTTATCAATTTCTTGCTTTGATGATATTCATCTCAATGATTTTTTTTTTTTTTTAATTCCTTACATTAAGTTTGCAGTGTTGATCTCAAATCTGAAAGGAAAAAAAAGAAAGAAAAAGATGTTTATAAAAGAACATTTATTGCCATTGCCACCCTGTAAGGACAAAGTAGAAACAATTTTAAGATCTGGGGCACAAGTGAATTCACAGAGTTATTAACTTTTTTCATGCTTCAAAGAAGAGAATGTAATGAGCTGCGCTACAATCTGAATGATGCTCTAGGCAGCCAGTGGTCATCTCATGACATCCATCAGGAAAGAAAAATGGGCCAGCAGTAGGACTTGATTCGATAGTTGTTATCAAAGACTATAAAATATGAGCAAGATCAGCATTGAATATAGGGAATCTCTGCCATAAGTTAGCCTGTATAGCGGAAGTGAATTCACCTCAGATGCCATAGATTTAGGATTTGGCCAACAAATACATATATGATCTAAACACAAAGTGTCATCACATGGAGGTTAGTTTTGTTTTTGTTTGTTTTCAAATGTTTTTTATATATATGAACAAGAAGAAAATCTCTCTGGAACCAATTCTCAAAGATTATGTCTGAAATATTTTTTCATAATGTGTATATCTGTTATTCATGTTTGCGTTTTTTGACATATGTGTGTGTGTGTGTGTGTGTTTTTTGTTTTTTTTTAATGTTTCTCCGCTATACTGCGATGCTGATAGTAGTTGGTTGGTAGAGAAAAACTGGATATTGAATAGATTCACAAACTTGTAGATTGTTCACTTCGCCAGCCACTTCAGTGACATATCTGTCAACTGACTCTGTGTGACCTCCAGTAGCAGGCCTGATTGTTGGTTATAGCCTTCACTTTGCGATATCATGACTTGGCCAGTTTTCATTCCTGTCACCTTTTTGTGTGAATCTGGGATCAGATCTTTTAGAGTTCAACAGGAATACATACATATAAATCAGTGAATGAATGACCTGGGATCTAGTAAGCTGACATAGAAGCATCAATAGGTCAATGCATGTTCATGTTGTTTTGTAATAGTCTTGATGTTGATTTCTTGTAGACAAGAGATTTCTGAAATTTTGTACATGTAATTTCAAATCAGAACTAATACAGGAACATTTCACTTTAGTTAATGTCAGAGCTATAGTTTACTACTATCAAATTATGCAAGCAACCTCTCAGAATGAATATTTCTCTCTTGGGAAGGACAGAAGTTCTACACAACTTTGTCCCGCTTGGGCATATTTCTTCAAAGCCCATGTTCTTGTGGTTTCAAAGAAAGAATTTCTCAATGCAAAGTATTTTTTTTTTTTTTATTAATGTAATTTCTTCCTATTACAGCAGTTTTGATGTTGAGCAGCTCATTCATCAGGCTCAGAAATTTTGTACTGAAACTTTTTTTTTTCACAAATTGAAGGCCACTTGCACAAAAGCCGAGGAATATCAGAGAGATAGTCTGATTTATTCTTGTGATGATGTTTTAGTTACATTCTATATACGTCTTTCAACCTCCTGATGAAGGTTATCTCGGTGATGATGTTGCAAGAAGAACATTTTGAATTAAAGATTTCTATATCAAATTCTTGAAAGAGATATGTTTCAGTTAAGTATAGTGAATCTCATATGCTACTTTTGATGTAAATCAGTCATTCTTTTCTGAAGCTATTACAAGAGTGATTGGGTCATTTGGTTTCCTTAAGATTCTACTTTAATTTGAAGCCTTGCACAGTGACAGCTAGCAAGATGTCAGGCTATGTTATATTCTGAGGACATGGGCGGGACATTGAGAGGGGGACTGGAACAGATACCTCTCTGCCCTGAGAGATGTCAAGTTTCTCAGAATGCCTGGCACACTGGCTATGTCCTCCCCTCCACTAACACACTGGCTCTGCTCAGACTTTCTAATGAATGCCCTCAGGCTCTCACGGGCTCTCTCTCTCTCTCTTTGTTTTTTGGGTTTTTTGTTCTATTTTGTTTTATTTATCTTTTTATTATCATTATTATTAACAAGCGTTGTAAGTCTAGTTTTAATCCATGAAATCTTTTTTTTTTTTAACTGAAAAAAAAATAAATTACGTTATTTCAGTTGTTTTGTTGATTTCTTTTCCTTATTCCTAGAGCCACTAATGACTTATTAAATTTTGTGGGCAAAGATTGATTTACTTGCTAGGTTTGTATAAATTTATGACATAATCTAGAGAGAGCCATATTTAGTTGGTTGTTATGTTTTTTTTTTGTTTTCAATAGTTCATTTTTCCTCTCTCTATTTTTTTAACTGCTTAAAAAATTCCCACACTGCTACCAAATGTGGACCCACTGGTGCAGATCACAGATGCTTTTTCATCATTGCAAACATTTTCTATGGCAAAGTTCACAAACATTTCATATCTCTAAGAATCAACAAAGTTTAGCATTGTGTCCACAAATACATTTTCCACATCAAGAATGTCTTTTGATAAGAGCAGGGAGGATACAGTTGATTTCTTTGTTCTTCTTATCTTCGTATATTTTGTGCTAATTACTTCTCTAAAGAACGATATATATGAAGAAGCTGATTGTAAAATTATATTTTCAGCCATCATCAAGAGTGTTTAGTAGCGTTTTTTTGTCCTTGATTTTATCGCTATGTTTTCCAGTATCAATGTCATGTTTCGGAAGGGACATATTTTATTTTACCTTTTTGTCTCCCACTATTTGCTTCTATTTCTGATACCACTGACATTGTACTCCTTGCAGGATGTCGATAGAATATTATCTAATGTTACTCTTCCGCCTTCCCCCATCTCCTTGCTTCTCTGCTCTCTCACTCCTCTGGACTGATAGGGAAGGATTCCCCATCCAGCCTAGTCAGACCGGATTCTGCAAAGTCTATCACCTGACCCCACTCCTGTCCAACAACCGAGACAAACGTGGCCTGGCTCTGGACGGCAAACTCAAACATGAGGACACCAACCTTGCCTCCTCTACCATGTAAGTTGTCTGTGGAAATCTGTTGTGACATATTTGTTTTGATTGCTTGTGTTGGGGTTTAACGACACATCGGCACAATTACGGCTATATTGTGATAAAGACGGTAAGACATATTTACACGCCAAGAAGAAGAGAGGAAAGAGAGAGAGACAGAAGCAAGAAGTGAGAGAAGAGGTGTCAGCCCTAGAACGTGGAGAATGGGAGACATCCCACTAATGAAGGGCTTTCACGTGCCTGCAGGTAGGAGCAGAGAACCCACTTCCAGGGCCCATGCAGGGGATGATTTGTCATGTACAAAGCAACCAGCTGATAGAATAAATAGAACACTCTAAGTCAGTTGAATTTGCTTTTGTTCTCAGAAGACAGGATAAGATAAACTTCATTCATTACTTCAGAAATTGTTTTAATATGTGCAAAACATAGAGTTGACAGAATGAGCAGCACATGTAAGTCATTTTCATTTATGACCTGGACAAGAAATCAAGGAAATAAACCTGGCCACCTCTATCATAGAGGCCATAAAGTCAAGGAAGAAAAGTCAAAAATGATTCAAGAAAAACAGTTGACTCTATTGTTATTTATTTTGTTTTTATTTATAGTATGACAGCCTTCACCAAAGAGTTTTTGTTCTTGTTCTTTTGTTTTACACAAATAAATAGTCATTTTGAGAACTTAATGGGGGTTAATTCATATTATTTTGATTAGCAGAATTGCGGGAATCCATTCTTATATGAGAAAAATGTCTGATATTATCCAGAAATGTCAGCATCGGATAGTTTTTCATGCACCAGTTTTGGATGAACCTCAGCACAAATTAGCCAACCATTGATTATTGCATCTGGGATGGTTTGAGCCTAGAAGCTGGAAAAAGCCAGTGTTGATTAGTGTGGAAAAAAAATATAAACTTGTCATTGTTCTCTCATCATGTTGTCGTTCTCTCATCATGTCATTGTTCTCTCATCATGTCATTGTTCTCTCATCATGTCGTCGTTCTCTCATCATGTTATTGTTCTCTCATCATGCCGTCGTTCTCTCATCATGTCATTGTTCTCTCATCGTGTCATTTTTCTCTCATCGTGTCATTGTTTTCTCATCATGTCGTTTATCTCTCATCATGTCATTGTTTTCTCATCATGTTATTGTTCTCTCATCGTGTCATTTTTCTCTCATCATGTCGTCGTTCTCTCATCATGTCATTGTTCTCTCATCAATTGTTCTCTCATCATGTCATTGTTCTCTCATCATGTCGTTGTTCTCTCATCATGTCATTGTTCTCTCATCATGTCATTGTTCCCTCATCATGTTATTGTTCTCTCATCATGTTATTGTTCTCTCATCATGTCATCGTTCTCTCATCATGTCATCGTTCCCTCATCATGTCATTGTTCTCTCATCATGTCATTGTTCTCTCATCATGTCATTGTTCTCTCATCATGTCATTGTTTTCTCATCATGTTATTGTTCTCTCATCATGTTGTTGTTCTCTCATCATGTCATCGTTCTCTCATCATGTCATTGTTCTCTCATCATGTCATTGTTCTCTCATCATGTCGTAGTTCTCTCATCATACACCTGTATTCCAAAGAAGGTTGGTCAGACCACTCATCCCAGTGTGACTTTACTCTTTGCTTACAAAGTGGTTTTTCATGGTTGAGCCAGATTATTGTAAAACTTAGCTGGAACAATTGAACAATAATCAAAAGTCGATGTGAAATGAGTGACTGAGCCACAGTCTTTCACTTTTTTCATGAAATAAGACATACTAATGTGACAACATTTATAACGGCGGTTATACCATAAGATTGGCAGATGTCAGAAACAAATTTGATTTGGAAACTGACCATACACAGTTGATTGGGACAGCTGCATTAGTGGAGATTGTCTTTTTATAGCCGATTGACACAGAAAGAGTGAAGAAAAATGTAAACATGCGTTAAGGCAGACAGCAAAACACATATTTACTCATAGTATATGCTGTTGTTTTTTTTTTTTTGATAGCTCTTAATTGCCTTTTACATTGTATGCTAACCACTATGAATGATACATAATATACCTTATTTAATTTGAACATCGTCGTTGACACTGTGTATGATGTAATGAAACCATAATTATGATCATGTATCATCAAACAAAACCCAGTACCAAAACTTGCACTGTCCACTCCACAGCATGACCGAGAAGAGCCAGAAGGAAAGCCTGGGAATCGTGGTGTCCTACAGGGTCAAGGTCAAACTCATCATGGGATTCGGATCAGGGTAAGTTCAAGGTCTGTCTTGTGTGCACTCCATGACATTATTGCCTGTTTTGTTCAGGTGAGAGGATTAGTTGAGTTGAAGGCCTCAGGACAAAGGTCATTAATGGTGATTGATTTTACCTTTTTTTTTTCCACAGCTTGGGGCAAAGAAGTCGATGGTCACCTTTTGTTTTCCCTTGCACCACACCCAGCAGGGTGAAAATACTTGGAGGGATATTTTCTTCAGTGGTTTATTATAGGGTTTGCCAATAGTTCTGTTATTGTTCGAGATGAGATGTGTTATTGTTATATTATACCTTGCTATTACATCACTAACTAACTGCAGTTGCTTTAACCAATTTCTTCCTATCATGCTCTGTGTGTTAGGATGATGCATATTGAAAGGAAAGGAAAATACGAGGACTTTATTTCTTTTGCCCAGGGCAAATGCGTCAGAAGTTGCGTGGGACAATCTCAAGTTACAGCCCTTTTAACTATTTTCTGACTCAGATACCAAAATCTGTACCAACATTTATTTATTTTTTTTTTTCAAGTTAAAAAAAGGTTAAATTTTCCTTTTGTGGGATTAAAAAAAGAAAAAAAAGAAATATTTGGTGTCCAAGTCAGAAAATAGCAACGGCCGCAGCTCAGAATCACCCTGTGTGACTTTCGACTCATTTGCCCCGGGCACAAGACATATTTCTTCATCTGTGCCTGTGAGGAGTGAAATGTGTAAAAAAAACAGCAGCACTGATTCGATATTTTTTTTTTTCACATTATTCATCAACCCATGTTCATAACACTGGCCAGATGCCAGCTGTTCCGTTCTTGTTCCCTGAAAAAAAAAACAAAAAACAGCTACAATACCAGCAAAGAAATGATGTCGTCCTCAGTCTTAATTTCATAGACACATGCCATAACACAGGACTCGTGATAAAAAAGAATCAGATCACCTGTCACCATTTGCCTTCCACTTCGTTTTTCTCCTTCCTCCCCTCCCCCGGCCCCCCGACTCACCTGTGTGTTAGAGTATCTGGGTAGACCCATCATTCTACCAGATTTTCAGATAGTAGCCATCTTGCAGAATTCATGACTTGCAACCAGGACAAATGAGTCGGAGGTCGAGCCAGGCAACAAAGATATATGGCTGTTTTTGGTCATTTGAGTCTTTGCTGCCTCGATAGAGTAACATACTTTTGTATATAGTTCAGAATGGCTAAAAAAAACTGAAGATATGTTATTTAGGAAATTAGCTGAGTGCAGCTTTTGAAAACAGATCAATATTTAACCATACCAATCTCTCATAGTGAAGTTTTTTCATTTCAGCTGTCCCAGTAGAACATAGTCATTATATTTGAAAAGCACCTGAGGATCTTTATAGATTAAAAAGAATTGTTTGCCATAGAAGTCATATTTGAAAAGCACCTGAGGATCTTTATAGATTAAAAAGAATTGTTTGCCATAGAAGTCACCTGTTTATGGTTTTATCTTAACGTACTGGAAACAGGAGCTTTTTACTTGAGATAATGATAGACCTGACATTGTGTGTTTTTTTCACCCAGTTTACATTGCAACACAGTCCTGTAATGTTCATTTGCTAGGCTGTTTACACTGTTGTTATGTGCTGTGTAAAGTTACGTCCCATCACCTGTCTATCCATCAGTGTTATTACATTTTGTTTATGATGATGCTATCAAGCCTATGGTATTGCTCTGTCCTCTGGTATATCAAATGTCACTCATTGGAGGATGTCAATTATCTTCATATCATTGAAGACATCCTGTATTTATGGAAACTTTACACCATTACAGATAGCATCTTCTCCCTGGCTGAAAGCTGCCGCCATCCGGACACACTTTCCCCATTTGTAATTTGTGCTCTAGCCTTCTTGTTCTTTCATTTGTTCTTTATTTTTTCTAAAGACAGAATGAATGGGACAGGCCAATATTCCATGGAGCTTTGAACCATTTGAAAGCTTTTAGCGATCCCTTTAGAATAAACAGCATGAATGTTATTGAAATATTGACCTAAGAAAACTCTTTATGTGTCGTGGGCGATCCATTAGGCTAATGAGTAGCATTTTATGTATAACAATACTGACATTATGGCGCAACTTTGAAACAAAGAAAACAAGAAAAGACAGAAAGAAGGAAAGAAAGGAAGAAAGCAACTGAAAAATTTCAGACAAGTAATGTTCATATGTTTGTTGGGTCAGTGAATGTCCATGTGGAAAATAAAGATGGGAGAATGATATGCAAAGAAAACAAGGACTTGTATTAGGAATGGATAATTAGCCATGTTGTTCTGGAACTATGTGGATAAATTGTGTCTTCATTAACTTAACATAAAAAAAAAAAAAAAACTTTCTTGATGAATACAGTCCCAATTGGATAGGTCTGAATGGGCTGTTAGGGAACTGTAATGCGCATAAAAAAATTCAAAAAAAATTTTAAAAAACAGCAATAATTGTCTCATTTCTTTTCCATCAGACATATTAATTTGCCCTCCATTTCTAACTCCTTCTTTACAATATTGTTAGTTAATAGTTCAAAAAAAACTTTTATGGGGAAACAATGAATGAGTTTCTGGCCTAGAAGCAGCTCTCACCAAACCCACTCTAATTCTGACAGCAAGCTTAGTATATGAGGTTGATTTTGAAAATGAGTTTCAGTTATACAGATCTTGAAACATTTTCAGGTTTTAGAATGTTGATAGATAACTGGCCCAGCCCAACCTTCACATAAGCATGAGATGCATGAGCAGATTGCGAGCTGGGTTCTATGTTGCCCTATCTCTACTTTTGGACTATTTAGAGAGATATACGTGTCTGTCATATGAAAGAGGGATAGTAAATCTACTATATAATGACATTATTTCCCTGATCACTTGCCCAAACAGGTAGATTTTGAAAATCATGTTGTCCTGTCTGCTATACGCAAAAACAGTTGCTAAACATGAAACATCAATTTTCTCAGAATGCGAAAAATGGAGAAAGAGCAGCAGAGGATTGAGCTCATGAGATGAATGTGGCCAATGTATATAATGTCATTCAGATATCTAATGACATCTTATGCAATCAAGTTTTATCTTTTCTTTTAAGTGAAAACTTTGTTCTTGAAGCTGTCATTTGCTTGATCTGGGGAAGCCGAGGGTCTTTCCAGTTATTCCCGAACTTTTTGAGAGATTAAGAACCAAAGCTAACTTTTGAAATGAACCTCATTTTATGCCTTCTCCAAGCTTGTAGAACGTCTAAATGTTGTGAATGTCTGTGCGAGTCGCTGGTGATGGCAATGGGGATATGTCGTTGTGTAGTGAAGCTTGTATTTGTGTTTTATTTTTTGAATTTTCAATTCTAATTTTGTGTGTGCCAGATGTCTGTAGTGTCACATATGCATCTCCTGGTGTTTTACAGAATGTGGTTTCAAAAGTTAATACCTCGAAGACGGCCGCCCAACGAGAAAAGCTCAAAGCAAGTTGGTCGGGAGGGGAGGGAACTCTAATCTAACTAGCACCATTGCAGTTTTGCCCCTTTGGCCTCTCTAAGAATACTGTTTTGTTTTTCATGTTCTTTAACCCCCAGTTGAGTTACTCTTAGTCCTGAGTTCAGTTTGGTTTGTCACTTGCAAGCACCTGCCTGACTGTCTTAATGCCAGAGTTTGAATTCCATCCCATAATTTCATCAATGATAGGATCATGTAATGGTTTGATTTGTGGAAAGCATACAAAAAGAAAAATAAAAGAAAAAAAGAAAGAACTTTTTCACCAGATGATATCATTTTCTGTGAAAATTAAATTTAAGAAGAAAAAAAGTTAGACATGGGAATGTTTTCATTTCAAATTCAAAACTCTTCTAAGGATAAAAGCAATCAAATTTAAGAGCCGAAAATATAATTTATGTAGCCATGAAATTTTTCTCAGAAAATTCTTTGTCCAAAGTTTCATCAGCCATTTTTATTATTATTTTTTATATTATGATTAGTATTATTATTTCTAGAAGGAGTCAGTGTTAGCCTAAGTGAAGGATCCGTGGAAGTTGATTTGTGCATGAACAAATGTTAATAAATCTTAAGTGAATATTGTACTTCTAGCCTCGTTCTTTGCCATTCATCCAGAATTTTATTTGAACATATCATTTGAAAAAGGAAATAATGAATGAGATCAGAAGTTCAATAAACATCCCATGAAGATCAGAATTAGTTTGAAATGTCAATGTTCTAATCAGTCAGGGGTCAAAGCTGAAAGATGGATGAGATAAGAAGATTTCCATGCAATTTGTTCATTAATAAACAAACTGTTCGAAAAAAAATTGTTTAAAGAATTCAGTAGAAGCTATATTATGTTTTCAGATTTTTACTTTTTTTATTAGCAGTCAGATTTTTGGGTATTCGGTGAAGATTAGTTTCTTGATTATACATGGTAGTAAGGAAAAAAAAAAGTTGTCTTGTCAGGCACATTTTGTATATACAAAGAGAAAAAAAGGGACAGGGGGAAAACTGTCCCTTAAAAGACCTGAAAATAGGAGTTAGAAAAGTTTCCTTTGCATTCATCACTGCACGATTTCATTTCTCTCTCTGTCTGTGTGTGGGAATTCAGTGCCTGCTTGCTGTATGTTTGACATTGCAAGGGAGCTCTTCTCCTGATTTTGATGTCTTTTTCAGAGTTGCCCTACCTTGCTTTTGTGCTACATTGGCCAGATATGGCATCTTTGTGATCAGTTGTAAAACAAACTGTAGCCATGAACATAGCAAATTTTATCTGCAGTCAGAAAGATTTGAACAAAAAGAAATCCCTTAAAAATCACAAGCTTTGCTTTTGTATAACAAACTAGTATGTTCTGGATCATTCATGAATGAAAGAGGATTGTTGAAAGATCAACATTCTTTCTTTTTCTTATCTTCTCTGTGAGTCAGTCTGACTCTGATCAGTAGTATAATTGCTATATCGAGTTTTACTTCTTCAGGAAATGAGTGCTTTGATTTGATCAGGAAATGTACAAAATCTTTTCTCAGATCCTTTCATGAACCCAGGGAAGCTAGTTATGAAATGACTTAAATTTACATAAGATCACTGGTTTGGTTCATTACAGACATAGTTTTCTGTGTCATGTTAAATAGTGAAATTTGGAAATGTTGGCTTCGGACTGATTGATTATTTTAGCCCACATTTTGTTCAGCCAGAGTTATTTGTTCTCAGCAGCCAAGCTGAGACCTCCTGGTAAAAAGGCCAGTATTGTCAATGCTCTGAAGTGACCATCTCTTCTTTCATTAACAAAACAGAAAGACACATTGACATGAACTAGAATGACATTATTTTCCAGGCTTTGAAATCAGACATTGTTAAGACAAAAATTTTATTTGAAATGGAAACAGATCTTATTAGATCAGGATAAAGTTTTTATTTTAAAACAGAAATTAGTGGAATTAATATTTTTGTCATCAGTGAGATGAAATACAGATGAGACTGTGGAGCAGGCCAAACTGCTAGCAAGTGACAATCTTTAACTGTCTTACACTTTTTAATTTTTATGCTTGGAATGTAGACTTAGGCTATAGATGTTGGTCAGCTCTATATTAGAGAAATACTGGCTGCTTTATAGCTTACGAATGTATTTTTTAAACTGATTAATGTTCTGATAAAATTGACGATATTCATTTGAAAGTTCAGAAAACGTTTGTCATACTCTTAGATTTGGTTAGAGAGACTCTTTGGTCATCAGAAACCAACTGCCTCAGTTTTAGTTTAGTGCTTGGCTTTGCTCCCCCGCCCCACCTCCGTCAAGAGTAAATAACTGACATAGTTCACTAATTAGAATGAAAAAAAAAAAAAACCCCAATAAAATGTACCTTTAGGGTAACTTTTGAGGTAAAGACTTTGCTGGCAAAGAGAAATCTTGACCTATACATATCTTAAGATGCCTAAACCATAACTGGAAAAAATAGTCGATGAAAATGTGTGTCCTAATCCTGACAGAACTTCCAAGCTTGAGCTAATATGTCTTGCAACCAGGGCAAATGAATTGGAAATCACCCCAGGCAACTAAGATACTAATTTTTTTGTTGTTGTTGTTGTTGTTTCACAAAACGTCAATTTAACCTTTTTTTAATCTGAAAAAAAATATATTTTGGTATCATAGTTGGAAAATAGTGAAAAACAGTAAAAAACGGCTGTGACTTGAACTCACGGCACGTCTTGCGACTCATTTGCCCTGGGTGCAAGACAAATGTACATAACAGGCCTTGATATTTGCTGGACACAACTACCTGTGTCAGTAACCCTAGCAACTCCTACATTGGCCACATCTAAGCTTTTCCCATCCTCTCCCTCCTACATGTGATCTCTCTTCTTTCTCCTCAAACCCCTCCGTCCCCTTCCCTCCCCCAACAACAATCATAAGCTCTGAGATATGGATAGGCATGACCATATCAGGTGGTTAACCCTTTGGCCACCAGAAGTATATCTATAAGAACATTTAGACATCATTTTCAATTTCCAGACCCATTGAATCGACCATTGCAAAGTGAAAATATCAAAATGAGTGGCCCAAAGTTTGATGGCCTTTGAAGTGCTGGGAGGTCGTCTGTTTTAATGGAGGAAGGATTGCAAAGGAAATTTGATAATGATCTTGGCAATGAAAAAAAAAAAAAAAAGGAGTGAGCATTTCTTTGTAGTCTCCAGCAAAACATCAATTACAAAAGACTGTCAATTTGTTTATTTGTTTAATATTAGTTCTCTCTTGATGTGTGTTTGGATATGGAGGAACATCAACGTTTTTTTCTGATTCATTTTTTTTGCC
Organism: Peronia verruculata; assembly: GCA_038406235.1. Lineage (NCBI taxonomy): Eukaryota > Metazoa > Mollusca > Gastropoda > Systellommatophora > Onchidiidae > Peronia > Peronia verruculata. The sequence continues at coordinate 13,639 of JBCAUA010118205.1, forward strand.
CTCCAACTTTCATATACGCATGTAGAACTTTCGTTTTCATTCATTTGACAAAGCTGGAGTCTTGTTGTGCTACAGTTCAGCCTGAGTCTCAAACTCTCCCATTTTTTTTTTTGTTCCTCTTCTTATTCAGCTATTCCAGGCTCACTGTTTGACCATAAAATGAAAGTCAAATTCTGGCAGCTCATATACTTTCCATCTTTCTCTCTGTCTCTGTTCCCTCATATAAACACTCATGCCCATCCAAGCCTTGACCCAGACCCACTCCTATCTCTGCCCCTGGTGTGACTTTGGATTTGGAACCAGCACCATGTCCCTTGTTTTCTCTGTGAAAGTTTATTGCACCAGTGACCATGTCTACATCATTGTGTCAGTTTTCATCAGGTTATTTGCCACAGGACAGAGCTTAGACAAAGCTGTCTGAGTTTTTGCCAAGCCCCAAAGTCTCTCTCCATTTTAACGTGTTCATTGCCCTTCAAACAGAACTCTCTTTTTCATCATAATACGTCTTGTGCTCAGAGCAAATGAGTTGGAAGTTGCTCCTGGTGATGGGGAGCTATGGCCACTTTTAACTATTTTCTGATCAGATACCAGATTGCTCTTTTCAGGTGAGAAATGGTTGAATTATCGCTTTGTGGAAAGCAAATAAAACAATTTGTTATTTCAGTCGGAAAATAGTTAAAAATGGCTGTAACTTGAAATCTCCGAGATTGATTCCAACTCATTTGTCCTGGTTGCGAGGCATATATCTTGCATTCATACGTCACCCCAAATTGAATTTCAAACGTTGTACTTCCTGATGTGGTATGAAACCTCAGGAAATATGCTGAAGTATACGCTATATGCTCAGCCAAAATAATCTTGTAAGCATGTGTGCCAGATAAAAAGCAGAAACCTTAGCTAAGAGATTTATGCTTTAGTCCAGTAATAAATAAAAACCATCAGTACAGCATGAGGGTTCTTGGCATATAGTCTCTGGTGTTTGACACTGTGAGTAGGAGACAGAGAAACATTTACTGAGGAAGATCTCAGATTGTAAGCTTAGCTCTTTAGATCAGTAGAATCAATACTGCAATTACTGCCTCAAAATTATTGTCCATTTTACAACTTTTTGTAACAGTTTTACTCCCAATCCAGCTTTGCATTTCTTATAATTTAGTCATGAGCTTGTAAAGCAAACAAAGGACATTTTCAGCCCTGAAATCTACAGTAATACAGCTGAATATAGCTGAATACTAATACAAATTTGGCTGAATCTATCAATATAGAGGAAGTGGCTACACTGCTTAGATAAAACATAGTAATTTGCTAATTTTTTATAATTGAATTATTAATTTTGTAATATTATTTTTTGTTCTGTGTGTAATACATGTAATTTCCCCATATTTCGCTAATAATGCCTCGATCAGACAGATGTTATCTCTCTCCATTTTTACTAGCCTCTCTCACATAATTCATTGACTTTTAAGTATTTTGTTTTTCTAATCAAGAATGTGCTAGTTTCGTATGGTCTCATTTTAATACATTTTTGTGTTTACTTTGAGAAAAGGAAACCATTTTGACCCTGCTCCTTGACCAGCTCTGTTGCTTCCCCTTCCGGACATAAGAGGTGTTGAACTAGTAGTGTATAGAACAAAAGAAATCATTCTATTCTTGTCATTTGAAAGATTTATCACTACAAAAAAAAAAAGTGTTAACATTTTACTCTTGTCATTTGAAAGATTTATCACTACAAAAAAAAAAGTGTTAACATTTTACTCTTGTCATTTGAAAGATTTATCACTGCAAAAAAAGTGTTAACATTTTACTCTTGTCATTTGAAAGATTTATCACTGAAAAAAAAAAAGTGTTAACATTTTACTCTCGTCATTTGAAAGATTTATCACTACAAAAAAAAAAGTGTTAACATTTTACTCTTGTCATTTGAAAGATTTATCACTACAAAAAAAAAAAAAAGTGTTAACATTATGGCAGGAAGAAAGAAAATGCTTTGCTCATATCTTGACTTTTTGGGAGGAATTTTTCCTGCTGTAGGTTTCAAGCAAAGAGCAGAAAAGTGATTTTTTTTCTTTCTTGAGATCAAAGGTTCGACCAGGTGAAAAGTTAATCTACCTTGAGAGAGAATTAATTATGCTACTGATAGACCTAAAATTAATTTACCTCGAGAGAGAATTTTATGTTACTGATAGACCTCAAATTAATTTACCTATTGTAATAAGTTTTACTTAAAGGAAGTCACTGCTAAAACTAAAATTAATTTACCTGTTTGTATGTCATTAATTTACCTTTTTAATTGTTATTAATTTACCTAAAGAAAGCCACTGCTAAAACTAAAATTAAAGTTACTTGTTTATTTGCCATTAATTTGCCTTTTTTACTGTTATTAATTTACCCACAGAAAGCCACTGCTAAAACTAAAATTAGTTTACTTGTTCACTTGTCATAAATTTTTCTACTTAACTGAAGTTAGTTTATCAATTTATTTTACCTAATGAAAGCTAGATAAGCCAGATCAAGGTCTAAAAAACTTTGCAATTATGTGTCTTTTAGTACATGTACAGTATTAATGAATAATGAAAATGTTTGGAATGAGCTTATTTTTTCAGTCAGCTGGGTTAGTTCCCTTTGCCAAGTACAACAGAGCTAAAACAAGCACTGTAGAGACAGAAAAAATCTTTCTTTTTGTTCATGTTATTGTAAAGAAAGAAAAATCTTTTTTTTTAGTTATCAGGTTGAGAAAAACATTTTCACCGCTTGTTGAACTTTTGAGCATTTTCCATTACCCATGGTTCAAGAGAGAAAAAAACTGTTTCTCTTCTTCTATACTTAATTGTGTAAAACCCATGAGTTCTTGGCAAAGGGAAGTAATTATATTCAGTGCAGAAAACAGTAAGAAAAATCAGACCTACATGGTTCTAGTACATTTCACCTGCAAATACTGCAGCAGGCCATGCACATCAAGCATTGGTAGATTCAGTCATGAAATGAAATGGAGAGGACAGCTTAACCTAAGTAATGATCTTTGTGCACCAGTGGAGAATACTGGTGGTTTCAACAGTCAGTCTGCATAAACAGGAAGAACTTTAGCATTGTAATTGTAGTAGTAATGCTAGTACAGTATTCCATAAATTGAACTGTCACTAGGGTTATAGAATTTTGCTAGCTAAGAATGTACTTACTGCCTTCCCTCGCAGCTTGCAAATGGTCACCCATGTTACGCAACTGAAGTTGTCCTGGATGATAAAATCTCATTAAGTAGAGATAGTGGTAGTATATATTGTGACCAAGGTTTCATGTCTTCCATCTAGGAAATAAAACACATAATAAAAAAAAAATAACCTACAAAATTAAAAAGCAAGAGGATAAATTGGTGCAGTTACCTGCAAGCAAGAATTGTTTGTCCTTTTGCTGGAATCTCAGTTTTAAAACTCCTGTAGGTAGACTGAACAAGATGTATGTACATATATGAATCTTTTGAAATGGTTACATTATCTTGAATTTTCATCATATTTACTTTTAAATGGTTCTGTCATAAGATGTCATTCGTGTAATATGATAATCCATTTGAGAAACTAATTGTGGAATTTTTAAACAGAATTGGAAGTCAGTTGGATAAGGATAAGGATAAGGCATGAATTTTAACAATAACCTCAGCAGCAGCGATAAAATGTGTTATATGTCAGTCTGAGAAAAACTGTGAGGGTTTTTCATGCACGTTGATGTGTTGTGTCCAACTGCTGAGTTTATTTCTAAGATGGTCGTTTATGCTGTGTTGTTTTATGTTTATGCCTCTGTACCGTGGTTTTGCACAGTGGCCATTTGTCCTGACATTGAATGCCTCTCTCACACACATCCATTTCACCATTGACATAAAGTAAACCAATACAAAAAAAAAAAGAATTGAAAAAAGCATACATTAGTTCAGAGGAAAAATATAAAGATTAGAAGTTGCTACAGACCGTAATGGCCATCATTTTTTTTTAATGTTTAATGCCTCACATACATCAGTTTACCAATGTATTTTTGAGTGAAAGGAACAACAGAGAACAAACATAAAAAAATACTCCTATATGGATAGAATTCTGTTGAGTGGAAAATAGAAAGAGTAAGAGCTGTTCAAATGAAAGTAAAGTTTGCGATGTAGACCATCAGCTAGCCCAGGAGAAACTCACGTAACCCGGCTGATCTGCTCAAAAAGCTGGTCTGTTTACTTTATGTCTGACAATTACTTTCTAAATGACACATTATTTGTTGTCAAACTACTTGTCTAAGGTCTAGACTGTCTTGACTTGAACGTGGGTTAAGATCACCATAGAAGCCCGGTATGGGAGAAATTTCTTCTGACATTTAAAGCGTAAATGTTACGTCAAACAAAAGCCCAGATGTTTTGTGTTTTATGTGATATATTATGTTGGGCCTTCAGATGGGTAGTTCATCATGCCTGACTTATGGTGTTTCTCTTTTTCTGCTCGTCCACAGAGAGTTGGCAGTTGAGCTGCCATTCACTCTGACCCACCCCAAGCCTCCAGACTCGCCCGCCCCCTCCCGGTCAGCCAGCATTGCCCCGCCCGAGGGAGGTGATGCCCCAGTGGACACCAATCTCATACAGCTGGACACAAAGTATGTACTGGTGAACTGACTGCTAACATCTGTATGAGTTCAATTCATTATCATAAATGATGAGTTTTGTCAATAAAAAGAAAGTCTGAGAATGCAGAATTCAGCCCAGGACCAGACAATTTTCTGTGCTTGGATACATCAAACTATTAGTTTCTGATCTGATACAGAATCTAAAAAAATAAAACACTGCAAGCTGCTGCTGGTACCTGGGTGGTTTCTGTAGAAAGTGGTCAGTTTGAGCGAATCAGGTTTGTGAAGTGAAAAGAAAAAAAATGCCCAAAAATTACGTATCACAAAACCCAGAGGTTAAACAGTCTGTTGAACAGTTAAACAGAGACAAACTTCTGTACATATTTCCTCACTTGGTTTAGTTTTAGGAAAAGAACTTACACCAGTTTGTTTTTGTTTTTTTAAACTAAGTGAGAAAAGCATGAAACAAAAATAAGACCAAAGCAAGAAAAACTGGATGATTTTGAAATAACAGTTGTTGTTCAAACAGTTATATTCAGTACACATCTGTATATTTCAGTCCGCCTTTTGAATATTGATTCTGAAGTTTCCAGATGTCATTTAGTTTTTGACATGCTAAATGACATTTGGCTTTTGTTTCTTTCATAATCTGACATTAATGCCAGAAGGGCCAGCTTTGTGTAAGAAAGGCCTCCAACTTTATTTCATCCTCACATTTTTTTTAAGCATTCCACATTTTACTCTCATTACCTCACTTTTTTTCTGTGATCTTATACTAACGATCTGGCTCTCTCAGACCTACACTGTGTTTCAGTTATATTAGTATTATTTCATTGATTTTTGGTTTCATCTGTACATAGTTTCATTTCTGGTCTCTTTACCTTGAAATGTCAGACATCATTTCCTTGCGTAAATTCAGGCATTTTATACTGGAAACTCTTCCGTTTAATTTCAGTTTGGTCTCTTTTTCTTTTCTCATTTTCATTTTGAGTTTGGGCATAGTATGTGATATTTTAAATTTCCTAACCTCTTTCTTTGACCTTTTGCCTTTGAACTTTTGACCTGCTAGCAAAGCCAGTCAGTGAACTGTAAGTAAAGGTGGGAGATCATCTGGGTGCTTTCCCAGGTGTGATTGGCTGGTTGCTTGTCCCTGATTGTCCAGTAGCATCATCCCATCCAGCACGTTGATGGGCTTCGGTGTTTAAGTGGTAGATGATGTGTCTAGAGCTCAGAAGTCAGGATCAGAAGGGGGAGGGGGAGGAAGGGTGGAGGAAGGAGCGTGTATTGCTAGACAAATAGATCACTGTAGATATCCTCAGATTTCACTGTCTACTCTGTCCTATGTCCATTGTTGCGGACGTGTTATCACTTTCCAGAATACTATCAGTAATCAGTGTATTAACTCCTCTGGCTTATCTTATCTCTGAAGCTGGTGGTAGAATGTGACCTTTTCTCCGGTAAGAAGAGCTGGGATAATTTGACTTGCGACCAGGGCAAATGGGTTGGAAGTCACGCGGGGCAAGGAAGATAGATGGCTGTTTTTGGTTGTTTTTAAATACTTTCCAACTAAGATGCTAAATTTTTTTTTCACAAAAGATCAATTTAACCTTTTTTTAAATCTGAAAAAAAAAAAAAAAGAAATATTTTGGTATTATAGTCAGAAAATAGTGAAAAACAATAAAAAACGGCTGTGACTTGGAACTCACCTGGCGCGACTTGCGACTCATTTGCCCTGGGTGCAAGACATATATTATTGTCGAAGGTGAGAATGGAGCAAATTGACTCAAGTTTTACATTTTCTGGTATTTCTTGAACTCCAGAGGGTTAAAAGCTGAAAAGACAAGAGGATGGGAGAGGGACAAAGATGTGGTTGGTGTCATCACTTGATGTTATTCATTCTCATATCTCACAGTAGGGAGGGCAAAAGTGCTTGTATGGGAGCAATAGAAAAGTTATTTTAGCCTGGACAAGATTAGAGGAGCAAGGTCCAATCTGATGATTTTGATTTTTATCTTTTATTTTTTTTTTGGTCATTTGTTCTTATCAAGTAACCTGTCTTTGAAAATTATAAAAATTCATAGGGTATCATTCCACTTCTGTCCTTTACATGATAAAAGAATTTGACAATTTTCACAAACAATTGTTGACTGAAATATTTGAGATGTGACACGATGAAATCAGGGGCTCGTCAAATTTTGACCATATGGAATTATTGGTATCACAGTAAAGATTATTCATTTCCCTATCAATGTGTGAAAAAATGGTTGTCCTATCTTAAGTAGAAATTGAGATATTCGAATTAAAGACGATGAGGGTGACCTGTTGCTCCAGCTGAATGTATGGAGAAAATGGCTGATCACTTTTGTAAGTCCTTCTTTACCTTTGTTAGGCCATGCCACAAAATTTACAATTTTTGGGCTTTTACTTGATCTATTTCAGTAAACTGAACTCTGAAATTCATTTTTAGATTGCTATAGAAGGGCTTGATAAAGAAGAAAAAATTGCGCAAAACAATTCACTCACTGTTGCAAAACACGTGATTACTCCGGTCGGCTCAGTTTGACGAGCACCAGATTTTACCGTGTCGCGTCTTATTTCAAGATCGATCACATAACCAAGGAAACATATGGCTTTGACTATGTCATGTGACTTGTGTGAAAGCTTATCTTTCATCAAAATCTGTCTGCCATGCGTAGAACTTGTACACAAACCAGTGTGTGAGCAAAAATCCCTTGTTCATGTGACTGATCTCGAAATACCTCATTACCAAGGATTAGATCTATGTGTTAAAGAGTCCCCATATCCATGGATGACAGACAAGATGGTTTATGATTTTGTGGAAGACAGACATCTGCCAGTGACATTTGTTGAAGCCAGATTTGTGTCATCAATCTTAAATCATGCGATCGATATAAGAAACATGTCAAGATGAAATTTGGAATCTTTTATATGGTCATTATTTCATTTTTCTACCAAGGTATTCAGTGTTAGTTTTTATTTCACTGCTAGAAAACTTCATTTTCGTTTGATTGGTTTTCTCTAAGATGTCTTTATCACTTTCACCAAGGGCTACGATTTCTTCAGATAATTGTTTGTTTTTGTTAGGAGGCTTCTTTTTTTGTATTCTCATGGGAGTGTTCGTTTTCGTAAAAGACTTCTTTTCATTTTCATTATGAGATAAGATTTCACATGAACATTTATCGTATGCCTCGGTCTGTGATCAGCAGCACAAATGAGAAACCAATCTGTGAGTGGTGAAAGGGTTAACTTAGGAGAAGTTAAGAAAGAAAGAGTCAGCATTCCTTACCAGAAAACTACTGACATTGTTCTCTCCCCTGCTTCCCCTCACACTTCACACAAAAGGTCTATTACCAAACAAATGTTCATGGGGGTTGTAATAACTGAAATGGCAGGAGAAAATGCCAGCATAGATACTAATTTAGACCTGATGAGTTCAACAAGGACTGGTCGGTGTTGATAAAGATAATCAAGCTAATGGTATGTATTAATATTTTGATCTTTGAAATATTCAGTGACAAACAGAATTTTCTAGAAGTCTGACATTTAACAAAGGTCAGTGACAGAAGATCTTCATCAACAAATAAAGCAAGTCAGCAACTGAAAGCAGAGGAGGAAAAGAAATGCGAAAAGTATTGAACTAAGTTTTTTTTTTTTCTTTTTCTTGTTTTTTTTTATGTTATGAACTTCCTATATTTCCAAGGCTAGCCTTAGGCTACAGGCAACTTTATTGTCCTGTAAAAACACAAAACAAAAAAGTAGCTAACTACAATTAAAATGACATCCAAAGCCTAGTTTTGTCCATAGCAGAATATGGACATGTCATCCTAAACACCAGTTTTCCTCCTATTTGAAGCTGATTACTTGGTTAGTTTTCCACACCTTATATAGAACATGAGGCTTGACAAGATGAAATCAGGGTTTCATCAAATTTTGAGCATATGGAGTTATTGGTATCACTGGGAAGATTATTCATTTCCTTCCAGTATGGGAAAAAAACATTTTTGTTCGACTTTAAGTACAAGTTGTGATATTGGCAGTGAAAGACGATGAGGGCTGCTTGTTTGCATCAGCTGAATTTCGTGAGAAAATGGCATATCAGTTTTGTAAATCTTTATCAGTCCTAGTTAGGCCATGTCACTAAATTTTGGGCTTTTACTCCAGTCTGTTTCAGAAAATTTGACTCTGAAATCCATTTTTAGATTGATGTAGAAGGATTCTGTGAAAAAAAAACATTGCGTTAAAAATTCATTCACTGTTGCAAATCACATGATTTCTCTGGTCGCCTAATTGTGAGGAATGCCTGATTTTATCGTGTCACATCTCATATTGATTTTTGACATTGCAGCCATGAGTTTCAAAATTAGTGTACAATCTCAAGGGAAGGAATCGATGGCTCTCTGAATGAAAAATGATTAAATTTATCTTCTCTGTCTTTCTGAGCAGTCCAGGCAGAACTGACGGGAAAGAAATGCAGGAATAATGAATGGAGGAAAAGATTGTATTCTGACAGTAAAACGGACTGAAAATCATTAATAGAATCTAGAACTCAATTTAATTTAATTACCCACACTACCTTTGTTTTTTTTTTTTCATTTCTATTCACCTGATTCAGAATTCTTTTGTGCAATAATAGTGTATAAGTAAACTTAATACATTTCTCATTAAGAGTTTGGGGGGGGGGGGGGGGGGGGGTATTGCGGGAAGGGACACGAAAAATGGGAAAAATGAAACCA
>JBCAUA010118316.1:0-23249 GCA_038406235.1 Peronia verruculata
GATAGCCATTTTCAGAGTCGCTGTAATCTAAAATGGCCGCGTTGCAAAGGCAAAAATTCGGGAAAGCCACCCCCCCCCCCCCATCCCGCACTGTTTTCCTCTAATTTAAACACTTCAATTCGATGGAACAGTTTAAAACAGTGCATAGTTAATATTAGTAAAATCCCCCCGCCCCCACCTCTTATTGTCAAAGAAGTACAATAATATCGATGCGCTGGTCACCACTATCACCTGTAAAGATGATTTTCTGTAATTTTTATTTACAATTCTTTTTGTCACAGGAATTAGACACCTCTTCAGTAGGAACAGACAGTCTCCGGACTGAAGGTAGAAATCGTTATAAACAGACTTTGAATAATGACTTCCAAACATACAGGCCCAGGTTCATGATGAAAACAAGTTGTGGGAGGTTATGAGAAACAACCTGGTTGTGTTGTTTTTTGTTTTGCATGTTACCGTTATTTTGTTTTTGCCCAATCAAAAGATAACACAACAGCCGGTAGTCAAAATCTCAGATAACCAAAGCACAAGATGCTCAAGTGATAAGAATGGTAACAAGCTGGCTAAGATCGTTTTTGTTATGTGACCTAATTTTTCAGGCTATAAATCGGCCTGAGAGACAACCACCAGATAGTAGGTTGAAAGACGTATACAGAACGAACGCGGCGACCCTTTCTCTCATACAGGCAACGATTGAGAAACTCACAAGTTTCCTTGCATCTCACAGGTAAGGGAAATTGCACTCTATTTTTAAACAGTGTGGGAGCGTTTTTAATTTTGGCGGTGATAAATTACGAGACGTATTTATGAATTGTTCTTTTTCTTCTACATAAAGTGATATTTAAGAGGTCCATTAAGTCAAAGATGAAAATATACAATCTTCTGCCATTGTACGTTTATTACAGTATGTAGGAAGGTATATAGCTTTGACACTATTTGTTACCAGGAATCTGTCTGGATTATTCTTTCTGCTTCATGTCAAAATAGGATATTTCGGTACATCATTTTTCTGTGATTAAATTGTTGATGTGTCCCAACGAACAAAGAAAGAAGTCCAGCATTTCAGCCTATAATCAGTCCACTATCAACTTTGCCGGTCATCTTAAGACTACAGTTCAGAGAAACAGTCATGCCACTGGGGCCTGACAGCAGCTTGTTGGGCTGTAGGGGCAGCGATTATTGTGTGACTATTGTATGACTATTATTAATCAGTAATTATTATATTATTTCCACACGCCCGCACGCACACACACTCAAACGCGTGCGCGCGCGCGCACACACACACACACACATCATGTTATCACCATAAACAATGAGATTCGGTCTCCTGATTAACTCCAGACGGCAGCCTTGCCATGTAGAAGAAGGGGTTTTGGAAATGATACCGATAATAATACGACACATTATAATAGGATTATAATATGACCAGACATGAGGTTATACAACGATCAGTATTATCTTCAACTGTCTCAACGTGGACAGCTTTTTAAAAATCTTTTTCTTGTCCCAGTAACTTTTGGCCTGCAGAAAGGTCAGATCTCTTCTACAACTGGGAATACAGCTTTCAACAGCTGAGAGAAAGAGAGAGAGAGAGAGAAGAGAGAGAGAGAGAGAAAGAGAGAGAGAGAAGAGAGAGGGAGAGAAAGAGAGATAGAGAGAGAGAGAGAGAGAGAGAGAAGAGGTTAATTTCTAATCAAATAAATTGATACAGTAATTGTTCGAGGTGTGATGCAGTGAATACGCATAACAATCAATTGTCACCTAAAGTTGTATGGCTGAAGTGGTCGATGATCTTAGCAGTCCGATCTTACACTAATTATCTTTCGTAAAGGTAACGGTCAAGTTACAATTTGTGACAGATGCCTGTGTACAGTTAAAGTTCTCCACCATCAACAAAACTGTCTGAGCTTGTGCTATTCCCAGGAAAAACTGCAAGCAAACTGTGAAACAGGACCAATGTACATAGAAAAACATTCTTTACGTCACTGCCATGTTCTCAACTAACATTACAGTTGATGACTATGGGGAAAGAATAACAGATGGAAAAGTCTATGGGTTCAGTCCTGAGCCTGAACTATCCAACATAAAATGATCAGAAGGAACAAAAACTGTTGTCCAAGGAAATGGGTCCAATCAATAATTTCAACAGACAAAAATTTTACAAGTCTTCCAGTATAAACGTTTCATCATGTATCAAATGTGAAAATAATAATAATAATAATATTATTATTTTTTTTTTTTTTTTTTTAAAATGGGCCTAAATGGTTCTTCCCTCCCGATCTTCAGTTAGATAGCGATGTCTTCATTGGTTTTCACAAGATTCTCGGATAGCTTGTTACTGTTTTGATCCTCTCTTTCCTTCACTTTTTCCCTTTTTCTCATTCTTCCTTACACTAATGTGTGGTCATGTAAATGTGTATGTGTGTTGTGTTTGAGCGTTTCATTTCTGAACATTAGATAATAGGTGTAATTCTTTGTGAGCTTGGAGAAAGATCAAATGTTGTCAGTTCAAATAATTTTTTTCCATCCCATGAATCATCTAAAGCAGGATATTCCAATTCATTTATAAGATCTAGACCCACGAGAAGACCAGGTGATGTGGACTGTCACTGGTCAACTGGCTAGTGCACCTAGTGGTCTGGCCTCTGCCCAAATTTGGACTGACTGTAGAACTACAGCTTACATGTCATCAGGACAGAGCGGTAAGCTTGACGGCTGACAGTTGCACTCTTCTCAGATCTCCATTATGATACACGTTTCTTTAAACTCAGTTGGTTTTCATAATAATATTATTTGAATGCATTGCACTGAAAACCTTCCCTCCGAATATGTTATGTGTTTCCTTTTCGTAATAAAGTGATGTTGGTTCAAAACCAAACTTCAGACAGAAACTATTGTTGCCAAATGACCAATTCTAATAAATAGCGAATGCTGCACCCATAGCAGCCAGAAGATACAGCGCGATGTTGCCAATGGCGTTAAGCATTTCACAAAAAACGCGTTGTTGATGAGGTTCCTTTAGCATTTTGCATGCTGTTACGTTAGTATAAAACGTTATCTCACAATTATAATGGAGAACACATCGATTGTCATGTCTTTTTGAACCTTTAGAAGTCCATGATGAAAAAGCCAGTAAAAGAAAGAAATGTTTCGCTAATAGATCACTGTACGAAGTGTTACTTCACTTGCTATTGACTGACAACCCCTCGAAGAATCATTTCTTCCACAATGGGTTTTAGTACATCTGATGCATCTTCTCGCACTATGCAAATTTAGTGTCTGCCAAATATTGACACACTGTTTATCTGTATGTAACAGAAAGTATGTCGTTAATATAATCAACTTTAAAATGTATACCACAATTGATACTATATTGTAAATGTTTGAAAATATATTACCTGAATAGTGGATCTGGCCTGATATTTTCATTGTTCATGTTCTTGTTGTTGTTGTTGTCATTGTTTTCCATTGTCCTTGCAAACAAAATAAGGACACCACGGATTATTGTTCTTGCTGTGTTTGTCCATTGCTCAGAAGTGATGTACTTACATTTAGTTATTGCATTTCACAGAATGCTTACAATGGGTAACTGCCGTTCTGACCTTTTGTATCCCTGTATGTTTCATGGAACTGATCATCCTTGTACCAGTGGCAATTCAAAAGGTTTGATGGTATTGTTACTTAGAAAGTTCATGCCCCATAATTTTATTGGGTTTTAAATAGTTCATAGAACCATGATTACTGCCCAACTGAGGTAACATTTGGCATATTATTTCTGATCCCATAAACGCTAAGTTACATGATGTTTCTTCATGGTCTTTAGAATAGTAACTATCACCAAGTATTTTGCATTACCATGCTGAAGTCACAGTTTGAGGTCTGTATGTAAAAGGTAGCATACATCAAAACCTAACAACTTTAAAGTAATATTGGTTTGTTAAGGATGTCTCAAGATATTCCTAGGTCCAAATGATTCCCCCCTGAAAAACGTGTAATGGGATAAAATTCTTATTTTCTATGAACTCAAGAACTTAACCATGGCCGCTTGAACTCCACAGAAGCTTCAACAACCCTTATGTATCGCCCTTGTTTTCCTGACATGGACAGAACCAGCTATGGCCGTTGACGTGTGTGTCCCTGGGATGTTCAAGTACACACCAAATACAGGTCCGGACATTTGCGAGTTTTGTTACCCAGGAACATTTATGCCATATCATCTGCACACATACAGGCAATGTTTTAATTGCACATCAATTCAAAATCCTGACCTGGAGATTCTCATGTCACCATGTGATAAACTTCAAGACACAGAAATCCAGTGTATCCATGGCTATTTTCGTACTAAGCCCATCTATCCCGACATTACAGGACGTTGTCAGAAATGTACAGAATGTCCGTTTGCCAAAGGTGGATGTCATGGAATGGAAGATACTATATGTTGCCCTGGTGAAGATTATGCTGTCCGCGTCAACAAAGATGAAACACCTGAATGTATGCGTCTGTGTGGACCAGGTCAATTTCTAGATGTAGACAAAGATCAGTGTTTGTCCTGTCTAGCAAACACCTTCATGGACGAGAAAAGTCACACTCACGTCTACTGCTGGAACTGCCATAAACCAACATCCGAAAATGAGATCGTTATCCAGCCCTGTGCCAGTACTCACCCAGCCCTCGTTGGTTGTAAAGAAGGCCATTATCAACGATCTCCAGCTGTCTATCCCTTCCAAGGTTGTGCTAAGTGCCAGGTGTGCTCTGAGAACACATTCGGTCATGTCTATGAGGCTCGAGGCTGTGACAAGTACAGTGACACCGTGTGTTGCAGTGACCCTGACATGATAGTGGTGGACACATCTGGGGGACCACAATGTCAACATTCAACAACTGTCGCACCAACAACAGGTCAGATGACATTTTTTTTTTTTTTCATGAGCCTGGCAAATCAATTGTGTTTCTTTTCTCTTGTTTACGAGATTGTTATTGATTGTTGTAATCTGTGTACTGATGTTGTTTTTTAGGACATTGCTGCGTTTGGCCATACAAGCTGGCTCAATCAATTAATAGAATATCTTTAGGTGGAAACATTTTTAGGTCTTCATTTTGTAACATTGTCAATTATTCAATATATTTTATAAACGACAAAATTATCTTTCGTAGGCCATTTCATGAGGTTTCCTCTAGAGAACAGAACACTTCTGAAACAAAAGAAGTAATATCTGCCATATCAGGCACTATAAGGGTCTCAAAACAATTTTATGTATCTGCGATATTAGGCTCTATTAGTCTCTCAAAACAACTATATGACAAACTATGACATGTACGCTAATGTACAATTATTTCATGTATGATATTGTGTGATTCTCACAGGGTGAAGAAACAATGATCTAAGATTTAAAAAAAGCGGAAAAAAATGATTATGTGTGTTTAATTAAGATATTGTCTGAACTGAGAACAAATATTCTCAGTCTTTATCAACAAAGACTACACATTTTCCATCAATATGAGCAGACTGTGATATTCGTTTTAAGAAAAGAAAAGATATATTTCAGATTACCACATCCCTGTTCTTCGAGCCTGTGAGAGGGGAGAATACTTAAATATTTCCAATGACCAAGACGAAATTAAAGTCACTTGCCTCCCCTGCCCAGTTGGAACTTGTATGACAGAGACCGACCACGTCAGAACCAGTTGTCTTCCTTGTGCTGGCTCGGAGGATCCTATGAGCTCTGACCAGATGATGATGACGTCAGCTGCCGACACGCCAACCATGTGGAATATCAGATATTTCATGTTGGTCACGCTTTGTATTTTATTTTCCTGTGTGCTTATGTACTAAGTGATGACACTAAGCATGTGAGACTCAGACGTTCCTATAGTTTGAAACCAATATAATTGAATATTACCGACTGATTGCTTCTTAAAACCCAGGATATCAGGCATATTCAAACTCTACAGAATTCTAGAAACATTTGACAAAGAGGAAGTTCATAAACAGACAGAGATTACAGAATAGAAGTTTCTAAGACATACTTTTTAAATTTTCTTTTTGGTAAATTTGATCATTTGGCCATCTTCGAAAGCATTTAACTACAAGTTAAGAAACATAAAACTAAAGCCAATGATATTCTTAACATTGTATGTAAGCTGTAAACAGGGGAGAAGAGGAAAACAAGTGAAAGAAAAATATGAAATCGGTGAGGGCATCTAAAAAAAAAAAACAAACAACAACTTCAAAACTGTAAAATAGATAAATAAATGAAGTACCTGGTAGAGGTTAGTTTAATTTACGCATCATAGATTTTTAGTGCCAGTAAATTCCGTTTGTTTTTGTTGTTCTTTACACACTGAGAAATCATGAACTTTAAAACGTTTGATGAATTACATGCCTGAACTGCGATATTTGGTTTTCGTTATACACCCACCTGTCCTTGGCACAAAAAGGCTGTGGTCAGGTTCGTGGACGTAAATTCTAAAAGTGAAATATGGATGTGTAGATTGAAAAAAAAAAAAAAAAGGTCTCATATTTTCTTGTTTCTTATCGTACAATCCCTCCTAAAGTTCTAGTTATTTATGCTCTGAATCTCCAAGGTCAGGGTTAGTTGTATAATTCTGATTTAGATGCAGATATAGTTTTGGTCATAGTTTTTCACCTTAGAAAATAACCGTCTTCAGGTAGATCTGTTTCCTGAATTCTTGAAACGTCTTCTCTAGTGTCCTGATGGAGTCAAGATGATACTTTAGCAACATCGCTTTCCTAAATTTTATCTTCCGCTTTAATGAGGATATTTACTTGATGATTCTTATTTGAAGTGATTGCAACGTTTTCAACCCAACTATTCTGCTCTACCGTCGGCGGCTGGTGACCAGCACGGCTTTTTTCTTGCCTGGCGTTTGAAATGTATGTCATTACAAATATATCTAAAGATTTCTGCTTTTAAACGTCTGTTTTCTGAAATTGTTCATAACCACAAATTATTTCAAAGAACACGGAAAGCCATTTTTGGATAAAATCTTTTCACAGTAAAGAATTTCGATATTATATTTCTTCCTTCAGGCTTGTCTTGGAGCTTTCGCATTTCACTTATCCAAGGCTTGTCATTAGGATGATGAGATGTGACATGTCTATTTTGTGAGTCAGGTATCCTATAAATCTCTCATGGAAAGAAAATAAATGAAGAACATATCTCTGAATTTGAAAGCACAATTTCACAATCATTTGATACTTAATATCACACAGGAAGAAACTTTCCATAGGTAGATATATTGGTTCCTTCAGACATGTCTTGGACCTTTCGCATTTCACTTAGATCTATCCAAGGCTTGCCATAGTGGAGGTTCCAACGTTGTTGCAGGAAATCATATTCAGCTATCTTTTACATTATCTATCATGTTTATCGAAATACTCAACAAGGCACTAGAAGTCTGTGGTCTGGTGCATTAGAAATCAGACTCATTTGACGGTTCAATTTGGTCTCATTTCTTACATTCCCCCTTACGATATGCTGGAAATTACAAGGTGAAATATCATTCCTTCTTGTAAAAGTAACTCTTTATTAACCATGAAGCTACTTGGTAGCAATTGAAACAATTCTTATGTAAATGTAATATAAACGTAAAAAGATATATTTTTATATTTTTCTTGATATTTCATATTCTTATGTAAATGTAATAATAATTTAAATGTAAATAGATATATCATGCTCCCTATATCTATAATCTGTCATTTCAATTTCAAAAGAATATTTTACTATTTAGAAGGTCTGCATGTCTGAAATATAGTATTTTTTTTTTCTAAATATCGAAGAACACTACTGAGGAAAATATGCAATACTTTCCAAATAACATATTAAACGTCTATTTTCTAATTAATAAATTTTTCCTTTGTCCCTCCCTTACAGGTCAAAGGTTATTATTTCTATACATGTTCTTCAAGTAAGACTCACTATGATAATTTATATATATGCAAGTGGCTGATAGACAGGTTACATTGACTCTTGACACTTGATGCCTTCCAGTCTAAGAGTCTGACAATAGATTTGTTCCGACCAAGCGAAAGGTTGGAAATACCGGCGTCTATTTTTAGCAGGGAATACAAACATTCCAAACTATTCACAAATTTGACTCACTTTTCGGTTTTCGGTGTGGAGGAAATGTGTCACTAAAACTCTTCATTGTGAGCCTGTTGAACCTAGATGGCCTCCAAATAATAGTAGTATTGAGTAGTATTAATGATTTAATGACATAAGAAAAAGTATGACGTAATTCCGGCGTCGCGTTTTTCCCGAAGTTTTGCTTTCAACACTAACGTAACTGTGGGATTTCGAGGTGTTCTATTTTCAGTAGTGGGTACAAACACTCCCCCGGGATTTCCTGATCTGTGCTTAGTCGAATTTGAAAGATCTTGAAGTCCTGATTTAACTGTAAATGAGTTTTTTGTTTGTTTGTTTTTTGTTTTTCTCAGAGATACTACTTTCTTGGGATAGGTCACAGCTGTCACATCTATCTGTTTGGCAAATGTCAGACTGGGACAAACATACAGTGCATTATCAGTTAGCATTTTGTGACAGACGTTTCATTTCAACATTTCATGGCTTGCTCTCGTTATTGAACATGTATAAATGATATTGATAAGTTTCACATTAAATCAATATAAACAAAATTAAACAATCTTCAGTGGCAACCTTGTAAACTCAGTTCTTTAAAAATTATTTAGGCACTTAAATTTTTCTTGTCTTGCAACGATTTAAGACAGGAATACAACGGATAAATAACTGTCATTCAGGATATAATTCGTGTCTTTAATTCTTTATTAAGTGTTACATGGAAATGGATAAAAAAATAATAAATAAATAAGTAAATAAATAAATAAATAAATAAACACTCGGCCCACTTGAAGCCACAGCGCCGGACACATTCACGGTACATTTATGCAAATTAATTGCCTGATCCCTCTCGAGCCATCCGCGACGCTGTCTCCCACCCGTTGGGTGGGAACAACATGGAGAGAAAAAAGCCGATTTTTGCCTGCGACGGCGCTTACGGGTTCGATTTAAAGGAAACTCACGGCGGTGGCTTAGATTTATGCAAGAGGCATTAATTTTAATGGGCACAAAGAGGAAAAAAAAAATATTGTTTCGTTTTTATTTGAATTATCAGAAATTAGCATTATCAGAGTTCGGTTTGGGTGGACTCGACTGTATATACATATGGTGTGTATATGTATGGTACGTATATATATATAATCTATATTATAAAATTGCAAGAATATATTGCTTTGCAAATGGTTATAATCATATGTTCACTAGAAATCACCAAGCGGATATTTTTTGTTTTCTTTGTCTATGTTTGCTGCATGTACTTCGCAACTTCTATTGTACATCTAATACTTTTATATTATGTTGTTGTGCCTTTTACACTTCATACACGTTATAATCGAAGCTCCTCGGTCCTATAATCTTTCATCCTTTTGCTCTTGTTGGTACCAATAATATCTTGTGCAATTTTTACAATAAATTCGTTTTTTATGTGATATATGTTTTTGAATGAGCAAATCAGTTCGTAATAAAAACAATCAGAATCAGATGAGCTTGTTTGCCTCGGCGTGTTCTGCGGATGTCTTTCTGTTGCTCTTTTTGTTGATATTGGTTGTTGCTGTTGTTTTATTTAGTCCATTTCGGGTGGCTTCATGCCTGATACATCAAAAGGAGATTGGGAGGAAGGGATGACACTGGGGTTAACACATATTCAAGGTAACCATATTTTGTGTGAATTGTTCAACTGCTGCTCAGAGAGATTTTCTGGTTAGTTAAATCATTGTGTGTCTATGAGAAAGTGGAAAATGTAACCAAATTCTGTAAATTATCTCCGACATGTTGGCCTATGCATGGCGAGTGAAAGGGAAATTTCCTTCCACATTAAAAAATAAATAAATAAATAAATAAATAAATAAACAAATAAATAAAATAAAAATTGCTCAATATGTTCCAGAAGATTTCGGGACAAACTCAATGGGGTTTCCCCCCGGAATTAAGATTCCAACCCGAAGTGAGGCAAACATGCAGCATTCGCAGTCTCTCGACTAGGCAAGGCAAGAATAAGATATCAAAATTAAATGCTTTTAACATTAGAATTTGGCTTACGTCATTTGACATATCAAGCTGGGTAGGAATGGGCTAATCTGTGCTTATGTTGTTAGTTGGTACTGTCACTTTCGCCTTTAGAGTGTCAGTCTTACACTAAAAAATACTATCTGGGTCCAATTCGATGCCCAGATTCTCAGCACTTCGAAACATTTCAAGAAAGTCCTGTTTCTTAAAACCATTTATGTCTCATTCATACATAATCTTGTAGCTCTCAAATACAAGTCCATGGTCAGGATGGAATACAATAATTTCATTTGATTGATTGATTGATTGATCTCATGACGTTGGCGTCGTAGAGGGAACGATGGAGCAGTTGACCGTTTTCCGCCAGTCCTGTCTCTCCCTGGCCTTGTTTAGTAACTCACTCATGTTTAGTCCCGTTCAATCTTTGATGTTATCCATCCATGTCTTTCTTTGTCTACCTCTCTTGCGTTCCCCTTCGAGCGTGCCTTGCATGATGGTCCTGCTGAGGCCGTCGGGACGAGTGGTATCAACGGTACTCAAAAGTACCACACTGCATAAACCCGAATCTTGAAGAAAATTTGCAAAACAAAAGTTGGAAAGTGTATAATTTCAAATAATTTCATAAGATACTGAAAACTTACCGACAGTCAAGTACATCAACACAATGACAACGAAGGCGAAGTGCTATTATTTACAAGATTTTGCCTCATTTCGGGTCTGAGCCGAAGGTTCTAAATTTAGCCCTGAATTACGTCAGTCTCTTTCCTGCGTAATTATTAACTCTACCCACTACTATTATTGTTTGAATTTCCTTTTTGTGTCCTCTTTCAGGTCAGTGAAAATGATCGGCCAAAAATGAATCTAGAAACTATTGCGTCCTTTGTGGTTTAAAGAATGAATTCATGTGAGGTGGGGAGAAGATGTTACGGGTCAACACAAATTCAGTACGTAGCTGTTGTTCCTCACCCACACATATAAGGGGATTAACTCTGTACAAACTGTCATAAAATGAATCTCAGACGAGTTGCAAAACTTGGAGTTTCGTCTCTCGAAACCTCTCTCTACTTATGGACGGATTCCGAATCCCCAGCTTTTCCACATACTAGATAAAATTGCAGGAAATATCGTTTTGCTTGTTTGTTTGTTTGTTGTTGTTGTTGTTTTTTCAATCAAATGTAGGGAAACTTATTCCATTTTTTTTCATTTGTTCGTCTTTTTATTGTTCATGTAATAATTAGTTGTACACCAAGGCTCCATATTAATTGTTGATAGGGTAAAGGGCTTCACAATAATATAATATAAACCAAGAAGCTGAGTACACTGTGATATGTAATACCCCACAATGTTAAGATAATTGATTGTTCACTTCCAGTTCTTGATCTTTCCAAAACTCAGCTTTAACTTACAAAATAGATTGTATTTACAGATATTATTTATCATAGAAGAAAAGTAAAGTAAAGTACCATCCCTTGACCCCCTAAGAGGGATAATTTGGCTCCTAATTCCCAGAGAATCCATTAATATAGCAAATGAACTGTGGACACGAGAAAAACAACCACAGCAACAGCAAGATAGAAAATAAGGAAAGGGATTCATTTTGTGAAGCAGTTTTTGTTACTATCAATACTTTTAACCCTCTGTTTGTCACAAGTACGAAGATTGGAAAACAAGCAAACAAACAAACAAACTAATCTGAACTACAAACATAAGTGCTTGGCGATAAAGAACACTTTCTAACTTTTGTTTTTTGCAAATTTTCTTCAAGATTCGGGTTTTTGCAGTGTGGTACTTTTGAGTACCGTTAAGATTTTCAGCCATCGGTACTTTAAAGTACCAACAAAGGATTGATTACATTTACCTTTTGGTTAAACACAGATCTTCAAGTCCTGTCTTCCTTCTCTTATAAGACACAGGTACATACAAACAAACATTACAACAAACAAAAGAAATTTTTCATCCAGATAATGAGCTAAAAAATGAGAGTTTAGATACGGTTTTTGCATTTTATTAAAAAAAAATCTCAGTTATACAGAAAGATTATTATATTCCAAAACATATTTTTTCCCCTTGTGGCATAGAAAAAATTTGTTCATGCTACCTTTAATCTGTGATCTTGACTGAACGCCATGGGAGGAGCAGACCTCACATCATCCAGGACCTTTCTTGTATACTATAATAATACACACCAACCTGCTCGTATCTCATAGCATCTCTCACGGCACATTTAGTTTTCCTTCGTTTCTTCATAGGCACTGGCGAGGGACAAGGTGAAAGCAAGGGCCTCCCTACTTTAGGTGATCGTGACAGACTGATTACATTGAGTGCCAGATCCCGCAAGAAATTAAGTATCGATTCGTTGTCTCGTACCATCTTCGAAAATGAAATTTATACATTCATTAAATTCCTATCAATTAGTCCAAAAAAGATTCTCTACCACCTTTTGTTGATCTTTCGGCTCAGTCCATTTGTTCCTCAGAGCATGTCGCCTATGTCCTGCCCAGTAATAGGCCTATCTACTGACGGACTTTAAAAACGCAACACTTGAAAATGATTTTACTAACGGACTTCAAGGAAGGAAAAGAGAGAGTTGATGAATATTAAGAGAGTGAGCGAGAATTACTAACCCATTTATGTACAGTTGTCCTTTTTTAAGGACACTTTACACAACGGCCATTAAATACACATATCAATATTCTGAAAAGCAATGATTGTTTCCTTGGTAATTGTAAAATGCTGAGTTTGATTTCCACATAACCGTTAGCTTTCAGTCCAATTTTCGTAGTTGTCAAATTTTTTGGTTTACTTCTTAGGAGGCTAAAATTGAGAGAAACTGTGGTCAGCCGAAAAGGTAGGTCCAACTTCTATCAAAATTAGGATACAGGCAAATCAATTTTTATTTCTATATATGAGTATAGATCTAATGTTTACATTGATAGTGTGGTTTGGCAAGAAATAGTCAAAATAAGTGCTCAGGTGCCTGAAAAGCACGTGTCCTTTTTTTTCAGTGACAGTGGGCACAAATGCCCCTTTGTTTTTCCTTATGATCCTGTCCTTTTTTAAGGTCATTGGGAAAATAGAATTACAGAACATATGTGCTAGATAATCTTCTGACGGTTTAAATTTGCATTGTAAAAGCCTCAGTGTGTTTAGTTACCTGGGTTCAAGTACAATTTATATTAGTATGAGCTTCTTTTTTAACATATGGATTTATATACATGTAAAAAGGACTGGAGCGTCAGTGCTTTAGGGTGGGTGTTACCATCATCGGATTGAACCAATCTGAATCAAGTGGCTGATGTTAATCGCTTTTTATCATGAAGAAACCACCCAACTATGGTGCAAATTGATGGTGTAATCTCACACGAGGCACGCACAGGGTGATGCAAACACTCCCCTGACGCATTGACCCTCAAGCCTCAAGATTTGTTTTGATCCTACTGAACACTGAAACTCATAAATGAATTTCCCTATCTTATTAAGACTTCAGGCGCAATTGTGCTCATATTGGACAGCTACAAGATTTTAGCATTATGTCCTGTGTTGTTTTTGTTGTTGATATTGAAAGAAGTGGGACGGCATAAAATGTGCCTGGATTTTTGAAAACATTTCAGGCCCATCAAGCTACACACACACCAAAAAGTTCTCAGTCAGTCTGAGGACATAATAATAAATTATGTGCCCATCAGTTTTCGTCAGCAGACGTTTACATTGTACTCCTAGGTAAGGGCGATAAATCTGACAAAGAGGATGTGAATGAGGATTAAAGAAGTGGTGTTCATAAGTGAACTGTTTGGAATACAACTGCGGAACCATAACCAGTTAGAAGAGAACTAACCCCCATCTTTCACTACCTTTGTGTACCCTTTTGTATGTTTGTTATAGTTTTGTTCCTTTAGTGATCAATATTAACTGATTGAATGTATCAGTGTATGGAAAAGGAGATAGTCTCAAAAGGGAGACGGGCAAGGTATCACATTTCGGCATCTTTAAACCCTTTCCTCTCTCGCAAATGAAGAGAAGGAACACCCATGATTTTCTGGCTTCAACACTTTTGTGTACACTCTGATATGCCATCTTTGGTGTTTGTTTTTGGTTCCAATAGGGATCAATATTCACTGACCAAATTCATCAGTGTGATAGTTCTAAAAGGGAGATCTTCAAGTTTTCAATTTCCGGCATCTTTAATCATTTACCAAAACTCTCAAATAAAAAGAAGAAACACCCGTCTTTCATTATCTTCAATATTTTTTGTGTACCGTTTGGTGTGGTGTCGTTGGTTGTTGGTTTTGGTTCCATTAGCGATATTTACTGCCCTCTTCGGAAATAAAGAGAATGAAACCCCATTTTCACTATCTTCAATACATTTATGTACACTGTGGTATTCTGCATTAGGTTATTAATTTAGGTTCATTAGCTGTCGCTATTTACTGATCAAATCTATCAGTGGATGAAAAAGGAGATAATCGTAAAACGGAGAGCGGCAAGTTGTCACTTTTCGCCATCTCTAATCGGTCCCTCCTCCTCTGGAATGAAGAGAATGAAGGTCTATGTTTCACTATGTGCAAGACATTGTTCTGCAAGACGTATATGTATTCTCTTCTACGCTGTCTTAGGTTATTTATTTTGAATCCATCAGTTTGATATTCACTGAACAAATGTATCAGTGTGAGATAAGGGACATACTCCTTAAACGGAGAGCGTCAAGTTGTCAATTTCTGGCATCTTTTATACCTTGCACTCATAGCAAATGATTAGTCTGAACCACCATCTTTCACCATTTAAAACCTTTTATGTATCCTCTGGTATGCTGTTTTCTGTTATTAGTTTTGTTCCTTTTGCTATCGATATTCACTGATCTAATGTATCAGTGTGAGATAAGTTAGATAATCTTAAAACGGAGAGCGGCAAATTGTCAATTTTCCTCATCTTTTATTGAATTCCCCTCTTCCAAATGAAGAGAATGTACACTATCTTTATGCAAGATTTTTATGTACTCTCTGGTATGTAGTTTCCGGTTATTATTATTATTATTTTTAGTTCTTTAACAATCGATATTCACTGATCAAATCATATCATTGTAACAAAAAGGAAACCCCTATCTTTCACTATCTTCACCACTTTTATGTACCCTCTGATGTGTTTGGTTTGTAGTTTCTGTTCCATTACCGATCGATGTTAGATGATAAAATGTATCAGTGAAAGAAATACGAGATATTCTTAAAACGGAGAGCGGTAAGTTGTCAATTTTCGGCATCTTTAATCGCGTGCCCTACTCGGAAGTGAAGAGAATGATTGCCCATCTTTTACTATCTTCAACTTTTTTGTGCATTCTCTGATATGCTGTCTTAGGTAATTAGTTTTGGTTCCATTAGCTATCGATATTCACGAATCAAATGTATCAGTGTAAGAAAAGGGAGATAGACTTAAAACAGAGAGGGCTGAGTTTTCAATTTCCGGCATATTTTATCGCTTGTCGCGCTCGATAATGAAGAGGTTATATAAGAGGTTTATGTATTTCATGGTGTGCTGTTTTCGGCTATTAGTTCTGGTTCCATTAGCTATCGATATTCCCTTATCAAATCTATCAGTGTGAGAAAAAGGAGGTAGTCTTAAAACGCAGAGTGGGAAATTGTCAATTTTTGGCATCTTTAATTGGTTGCCATCTTTTGCTAATGAACAGAATGAACCCCCATCTTTTACTGCCAACTGAGCCTTAAACATACTGTTTATGAAATGTTGAGCTTAAATTGTAAAATAAATACAATGAAATCTACAGAAAATCAGTTTACCAATACATTTGCAGCGCCATCACGCACGCGAGCATACACGCCCATACACAGAAACGCATGAACTAAACACCGATGTAAACATACACACACACACACACACACACACACACACACACACACACACACACACAATGCCGTCAGGTGGATATTGAATAGATATATTTTAGGCTAGTCATACATTCTACTACAGAATTCAGAGCTCTCAAATATTTTATCTTCTGCTCGAGGTACATGTGTGGGCATTACCATTTGGGAATAAGAAATAAAATATGATAGTAGTATTGCCAATCCAAGTGTAGAGATTATACCTTGAAACATAGGGACAGACAATACAGGGAACGAAAACATTACCATATATCTGTTGTGACAGGACAAAAAACATCGAACATGGCCTGATCTTTAATTTACACCATTCTTGACCTTAGGGCATTTTACTAATGTTAATGTTTTGCATTGTCCTTCAAATTATTCACATGAAAGTATTAAAAAAAGATACGAGATTGTTTACAAAAACTCTAAGTGCAATTACAACCGTCAATTTTAAAACGTCAGTACACATAATCATAATCATGATCTTCAACACAACAACAATAATATTGGTAGAATAATCGAAGCTTGTAATAACAGAGAAGTGCGTAGAGGTAACACTATTACACACAACAGCACATGAAGCAACAGTAACAACAAATGTTGTAATGACTGTGTACAAAGTGGCAGTAGTAGTAATTGCAAACCAGTGTAATAACAACAACAGCAGAAATAATGTATGTAGTAACAAAAAAAAAAAAATGACAATAGTGGTTGTAGCCGTAGCAAAAGTAACAAATAGTATATTAATAACTGTAACAACAATAATATAACGACAATAATAACAGCGATAATACATAGCTATTGCAAATGTCCATTTCCGAGTCAGGCAAATGGGCAAAGGGCTGATGACGATGATGATGATCGGGCTCGAAAATTTGGCAGAGATTTTATCATCACAATCGTTGTTTATAGATTTCTATGTTATTTGTTTTTCTTGAATTGTTTTTCTAGTTGCCGGCCAGACAGTTCTATTGTATTTTAATAAAACGATATTGGTGATGATGATGATGATTATGTTGACATTGATGTTGATGGTTGAACAAGGCTCGTAACCTTTGAGAAAAGTTGAGATTATTTTTTAAATCTCTGGGTTGTTTCCCTTTGACCATTGAACCGACCTTGACAGAAAGCGACTCGCCTGTTGTGTGTGCTTGTGTGTGTGTGTGTGTGTGTGTGTGTGTGTGTGTGTGTGTGTGGTGTGTGTGTGTGTGTTTTCTTCTTTGAAATAGTGATGACTATACTAAAAAGTATAATTATCCTAAGTGACATTATATTACCTTTTTTTTTTTTAATCAGAAAGAAGTTGAAACAAGATTAGGTGACGTAACAGTAAGATAATAATTGAAATAAATCTGCTTTCCACCGTTTTCGATAGACAGTTGATGGAATAATAATGTTTTTTAAAAACATTTGCCCGTTTGCTCTCAAACACACATGCAAATACACACCACACGTACCGCACCACATATTAAACCCACGCAGTATTTATTTAGTGCTGGCGTCCTGGATTAAAGTTCGACATAATTATGATCTCCCTGAGAGGTCACTCCAGTGCTGCTGCTCACAGCGACAGAACAATATGGAGGGCAGCGTTTACGAATTATATGTCCAGATTTATTGGCGTAAGTTCGAATGCTACGGGTTGTTTCTGACGGTGGGAGGGGTCTTTACATTCCATTGGTCATCTACTGCCCATCTCAAGCTATGCAGTCCCCATCCAGTAAGGTGCCGACCAGCCACAACCTGCCTGCTCCATTGGGTGCTTGAAGCTTAGGCCAACACCGACAAGCAGGCTGCAAACCATCGCACCTGGCAAGGAAACAAGAAAAAGGAAATCACCAATCTTGCCACTAGCAAGCTGGAATGTCAAGACCATGTGTCCCTGCCTCTCAGACGATCTACGCCGACTGCACATTCTTTTGGCAGGGAAGGCAACCAGAGAAACAAAGACTGCATGGCGTGGGATTTGCAGTGAAAAACTCTTTACTGTCCTCAGTAGAACCGCTATCCAAGGGTACCCACCGATTCCTCTCCCTTCGCCTTTCAACCTACTCCGGTCTAGTGAACATCCTGACCGTCTATGCTCCAGCGCTCAGCTCTTCTGTTGAAGCCAAGGATGAATTCTACAGGGAGCTTGAGACCACCATTCGGAACATTCCTACCACAGAAGACCTGTACTCACATAAGTTTACAATTATACAGTAATAAGCATTCATAGAAGTTTTACAGTAAATATTGTTTGTGTTGGGATTTAACGGCACATCAGCATGATTATAACTGCTGCATATTGGTCCTAGCATGGAGAGCACGTTCACATTATTATCAAGAGGAATGATAGAAGTATCTAGAGTATAACAGTCTATGGCCGACGTGTTTATGAGTTATAAATGGAATATCAGAATGAGAGGATATAAATTCAGATAATAAAAGATTTTACCGGGAAACTAGCAAAAGATGATATAAAGTAATTAGGCAACTTTTTGTGTGTATCACCTTCCTCTGTGGATTGCCACATGTGGACTAAGTTATTTCCTTTGCTGGTAATGTTACACTCTGGCAAGCTGGCATAAAATGCTCAGGATGGCCCATACTTTTGTTCTACTTAACAAATCCTTCAGAGAAACAACTCAAAAAGTGACCCTCTCAAGCAACTCTGAAGTCAGCAGAATATAAAAGCGTATGTATGTATGTGGCTGTCAGCTGATGGTGAGAGGCTACATACTGCAGGGGTGTTTCTCTTTTGAGGAGATAAGACTGAATGAGGTGAGATTTACGCAGGCCTGTGAGAACTACTTGTTTTCCTCTTTGCAGCAGAGCATACCCTGGCCAAGGTCCACGGTCTGACTGGACAAAGTGAAGTTTGTCGACTCCATCGCTCTAGCTATCTCGATTTGATGTACTCATTGGTCGGTGGCCTAAGATTAAATTGAAAGACTTCCTCATCCATGAAATCTAACATCAGGCCAAACTTGGCATAAAATCTGCTGGCTCATTTCCTTCAATACCCATGTGACTTGGTACCCAGCCGAACGCATATCCACACTGCCCCCTATCGAATAGACTTTGAAGGTGTTGCAGGAGGGAGTTTACACTATCATCCCTAAAAATGGGGTTATTCAGGGCCTGGAGTGGGGACAGGGGGCCTAAATAGATCAGAAACTTTAGCTGTGTGGGCCTACTCTCTCTTCTCTTTAGGTGTCAGGTCTGGAGCAGATATCGATGACCTTGGCTTGCCAGTCCCTTCTGTTGTCAGTTCTCCGTATCTTCTCGGTGTTGCTCATTTCATTCTTGGTGGCGTAACTGTTAATGTTGTCAATATATGTCATTCGTTGCTTTTCTTCCCTTGGATCTTTCCATATAGCATCTGTTTGTCCATTCCTACTGCAGATGTGTCCGAGGAATTTCAAATGCCTCCTTCTTATGATCTTTATGATGGATCTGTCATATCCTACCACTGACATAACTTCCTCGTTCGTTTTTCTCTCTGTCCATGATATTTTCATCATTTTTCTGAGGAACCACATTTCAGCAGCTTCCAGCCTCCTTTCTCTGTTTTTGTTCAAAGTCCAACTTTCACAACCATATAGAAGAAATGACCACACGTATGCTTTACGGACGTTAATTTTGGTGACAGTTTTTAAAATATGGAGTTCATTTTGATAAATGTCTACTTGGACGTTGCAATTCATTTCCTTATTTCTGTATCACTCTTTGCATTCTGTGTTATAGTGTACCCTAGATATTTAGAGTTTTATCTGGTTTTATTTCCTCACCTTTGCAGAATGGACTGCACATGGGCATATTGGTTTGTTTTGAGATGACTATGCATTCTGTTTTCTTTGCATTTGATTGTAAGCCTTTTTCTTTACTTCTGATTGCTGCTGTTATCAGAAGGGTCTGGGATTTTAGTTCAGAGTCTGCTATGAGGACTGTATCATCTGCATAGTGCAGGTTGTTGATGTTGCTGCCTCCTACTTGGACTCTTTATGTTCTTTGGTGTTTCTAAAGATCAGTTAACTCTACAAATTCAAAAGATCTGGTGACAGTACACAACCTTGCCTCACTCCTCATTCAATAGGTCTATATTCACTGTGTTTATTTTCTATCCTGATTGGCCTACTAATAGTGTCTAAAACCATATCGATGGCTTTATCCTCAACTGTGGAGACAAAAGATTTTGGGGTGAGGTCACAGCATATGGACACAGAATGAGCTGGTGTCGACGGCTTTGTTGTCCTTGGATCCCTCTGCAAACAAATGTTCACAAGTATCCGTTCAAAGACCTCCTATGGCGTGTCTCGTTTATTTCCCATCGCTAGGTCGAAGATCGCATTTAGTCTTTGGATCTGCCTGTGTGGGATGCTAGGAAAGTGGTTAAATCTCAACTCACACCGTCAGACCCGAGCCTTCGCTAGCAAAGACTGAAATCGGACGTCAAAGGTGGGAGCGACACAGGGAGAATTCCCGAACATCCACAAACTTGGTTTAGAGACATATTCCTTGGCTAGATTTTCTGAGTGTGACAAAATGTCTCGCAGCCAGTCGAAATGAGACGTAAATCGCTGGGCTAGAACCGAGAAATGGGCTTTGAATATGATGGGGGAGGGGGGGGGGGTGGTTTAGCTAATCAGTTGGACAATTGAAGTTATCTTATAGTCGTGCTGTCACGTGATAGGAGGAACATACATTGTAAATCAATCGTGTTGAGATGAAGTGCCGAGCAGCCTGAGATTACTTACATCGACTCAAGCGTTGCTTTTTTCTTTGATCTTATAAGTAATACAAGGATGGGGACAGACCAAATATCAATTCATTAGTGATACATATCAGTCGACATTGATTCATCAGTAAGGTTAAAAAAGCGCCGAAACCCGTTCCATAAAAAAAAAAGAGATCAAACATATTAAAGTCAACTCATCAGGGTCGACTGTAAAAAACACCAACAAATTATCTTCCTGGGCCTCTTGAGATAGATTTATCACTGATGTTTAATACGTTTTGTAATTTTTGCTCCTTTTTTTGTCATTTGGCCTATTTAGTTAAGGAAAGATTCATGTCTACCTTGGCAAAGAACAAGAAAGTGACACTTAACTCTTTGCACCAAGTAATTCTTACCCGAGTACATTCCCCAGACCAAGTAATTTTTTATGCATTGAGCTATACTGTGGTCGTGGTCATGAAGAAAAAAAGAACAAAAAGAAAACAAAAACAAAACAAAGCACATACAGTGTAAGATTCTTATTTGTAGTTATACTCTGATTATATTTTAAGAAATATAAAGCAAAATAGATCCACTATCTAGATCATGGAGAGTCTCCATGGCTATGTAGTTGGGCGTCTGCTCCATGGTTAAAATAACTCACTTCGATGAAGTTGTGGATTCAACTCGCTGGCTTCCCCACTGGGGGATGAAAGGATATGAAGATCAAAAACCTGCATTATTTTTTCGGTGACTCAACAGTTCCTTGGTTTCCTGGTTTCCTCTGGGTAGGGAAGCCTGATGTCTTGCCTTCTTGGATAAGGCTGAATATATTTTGGAGGTCCTGTATGTGTGCAATGCACCCCGAAGAACCTTTTACAGGTAAAAATCGATGAAAAGTTGGGGAGTTGCCTCTGTCCGGTTAAAATTTCCAAATTCCAAATTTCTGCCCCTGGAAATTATAATAATAGAGAATATTTATATACCATCACAGTGTGTGGTAGCAGTGGCCCTATATGAAAGCCCATCCAATTACCGATAGAAAGAATCACAGGAAAGAGAAATCAGAAGCGTACAAGCTGGGCCATGTTGATTTTGCGATATCTGCTACACGTTTTCGGTCTCGTACTCTTCTGATTTTGCTTTCCTGTGATTCTTTCTATCTGTAATTGGATGGGCTTTCATACAGGGCCACCGATATGGCTACTGGGGTGGTATTTTACTTAAGTGAGAAAAAAAATTTCAATTGGCAGAAAGAGAATGGAGACCCACTTCTGGTGTCCAGACTGCAAAATACCTCTTTGTGTGGGACAATGTTTTGTCGACTACATGTATCACATAAAAGAACAGTTCTGGCTCTAATTTTCTCATCCCATGTTCTCATCCAGTCATTCAAACTTCTTGTCATTTGTTGGTGTGTGAAAATAATACTCCGCCTCTTCTTCATATGCCAGGTCTGTTGCAGACATCGGTGATCATGGCCTTCCAATCCTCTCTGTTGTCAGTTCTTCTGATGAGTTCATTGTTGAGGAATTCTTTCCTTGTTGCGTAGCTATTCAGACTCTGTGTATTTTGTGCATGGCCTTCCACTGCCTTTGGTTCTGCAAATTTTTCCACATAATAGCTGTTTTTCTGTTCCATCAGCTCTGTTTTATGTGCCCAAAAAATTCTAGTCTTTTTCTGAAAATAATACTAATCATGGCTAATTTTGATGTCATTTCTTGTATGACTTTTTTTTCTGAATATTTTTGTGATCTGACGTGGTTGCCGATTTTGATCCCATTTTTCAAAAATCTGTAAAGCCCAATCAACGCAAGATAACTCAGTTTTCCTTGCTTTCATGTACTCTTTTATTATATTCTGAAACAACACTCCAAATTTCATGCATCTATGATGAATAGCAAAAGCACAGTGATTTTTTGAAAATGCCTTTTGCAATGGCTGGAACACAGGTTACAGCAGCTCTATATATGAATATAGCTGGTATTGGATGAATTAATGATTTGCAAAGCAATGGATAAGACATTATCAGGAAAAAAAAAATTGGTTGGCCGCCAAACTATTAGGTGACATCATCAGCTGAAGCAAAGAGCATAAAACTAGATCAGCTGAAACGCTTTGAGCATATTTCCACTGACCACACAGCAGGCAAATAAAATGCAGCATTTTACACAACAGTCAATTCCAGAAGTAGAAGACACACCCATGATGCTAAGCAGATAGCAACCTCCAATAACATTTTATTCATTCCTCAACACTGTCAGTCAGAAAGACACTGAACTGAGAAATACACCTTCAGATTTAGGTCGATGAGTGAGAAAGAAAAAAAAATATTTTCCCTTTATGATGGCAGGAAACTTGTAAGAAATCACCAGTAGTATTAATAGAAATGGAACTTCCAAAGTAGTCCTTTCAAATCCACATCCAAAATGAAACCAAAGATGCGGAAGGCAGGAGAAAGAAATAGGCTGAACCAGAATAACATTCTTTCATGGTTAAACAGCTGTTTTTTTTTTGGGGGGGGGGGGGGTCTAAGCCTCTGTAACTACTCTTTTTACAACATTGCAG
>JBCAUA010118425.1:0-23243 GCA_038406235.1 Peronia verruculata
AGTTAGTTAGTTAGTTAGTTAGCTAGTTAGTTAGTTAGTTAGTTAGTTAGTTAGTTAGTTAGTTAGTTAGTTAGTTAAATAGTGTGTGTATGTGTGTGCACGCGCGTGCGTGTGTGTGTGATGGTGTGTGTGTGTGTGTGTGTGTGTGTGTGTATGCGCTTGTGTGTGTGTGTTGTGCTTTGAGTGTGTGTGTGTGTGTTTCATTATTACTACTAATCATTTCCCCATCGCTTTTCTCCCACCGTACGTCCCGTGACCAAAAAAGACAGACAGCTAATCACAGATTTTTTCACTGCTCTTTCGCTCCAATTCCGCGTGACGCATTAGGCAAGTCTGTCGCTTCTTTCTCCTAAAATAGTAATTTTCAAGTCCTCTGGGCGATGCTATCTCATCTAGATCTCGATCCTGTGGTCTACGATCAATGTTTCCACAAATCAATTTTCGCAGAGCGTTGTGTTTCCTTCTTTCTTTCTTTCCTTGAAAGTTCGCCATACAGTGACAGTGTCTGAAATGTTCAGATATATGTAGTCGTTGTTGTTACTGCGATTCTATGATACAACGATACGGCTCGCCCCGCGGGGGCCCGGGGGTATATAAGTAGGTTCTTTGTTCCCACCTGCAGGCGGGGGAAGCAGTGCCTCAATGGGTATGGCGTCTGCTCGGGGATCGACTTGCGGGTTCTGCATAGGGGGGATGACAGGACACGAAGATAATAAAACCCGCATTTTTTTTTTTTTTTCAGTGACTTAACGGTCCCTGCCTTCCTGTGGGTAGGGAAGCCCGGCGTCTAGCTTTCTCGTATAAGGGCGAATATATTTCGGAGATCCCGTGTGTACGTTACGCACGTTAAAGAACCCTTAGCAGTTGAAAATCGATGGAAGAGTAGGCCTGAGTGCCGCTGTGGGGGCAAACGTTCCAAATTCCAAATTTCTACCCACAAAATTTCTCAGCAAAACTTGGCAACTTCTAAAAGCCCAGATAATCCTGTTTCTTAGGATTGAAAGGCTTATGAAAAACAAACTTTTCTATGGACTTCAGCGTGTTGAAATTAGTAGAAAATCAGTGGGAAAAAATCGACTTTCTCCAAGTGTTACCATGGCATTGCTGCCATCTTAGATTTGGCAACTCTAAAATCTATCTTGTCCGCCACATTTAAGAGAACTTAACAAGTGATTGTTGTTTGAAATGATATCTAACAAACAACATATTTACACTTCTTCGTATGCAACAAGGACCTTTTCTAGAAATTTCGGAAAATGCTTTGTAGAGATATTTGAAATTTGGCCGGTTTTTTTTTTTTTCATACTGAGAAACCCATTTTTCTCTGAAACCTTCAAACCGACCGGGCCGCACATACGCAGATCTTTTGGATCTTCTCATGAAAATGATATATATCAAATTTTGTTACCGTCGATTTAGAAAATAAACACAGCAGATGCCAAAAAAAAAAAATAAATAAATAAATAAAAAATATTAAAATAAAACAAACTTTTTTTTTTTTTGGAGAGTTTTATTTTCGGCCTTTAGCCTCAGAACAGCCGTTTTTTTTTTTTTTTTACATACTAGCCATCTCTCTATGTGTCGTTTGTTGCCTTTTATTGGCTTTTCTCTCATATTCTCCTTAGAATTTTGCTCCCCACCACCCATCTTTGAGTCACTTCAGAGTTCTTAAGGGCCTATTTATGGCTTACACAGCCATAACTTTCTGCTCCCATGTCTACTCCTGCCCTACCCCTCTTTCTATCTTTCTCGTCCACGCCCGCTCACTTCCCCGCTCCTTCTTTTTTGCTCTCTCTCTCTCTTTCTCTCTCACTCTCACTCTTACTTCATACAACTTATTGGCAATACCACAAACACAGAGATGTGTGGTGGACCAGCTCCTTGTTCACTCTCTCCCCTGAAAATTTGATGTGATGAAGTAAGCCTCCCTCGTCTGTGTTCTTTATGTCAATGTACGTGCAAGTGCCTATGTGTATTTATATATATATGTGTGTGAGAGTGTGTGTATTTCAGACAGCGTCAGGTGTTCATTCTTCTGATATCTGCTGCCGCCATGCAGAATTTCTTTATACACCACCTGTTATGATCTATTGCGAAACGTTCAATGGCACTGAAGGAGAAATAGACTGGGCCAGGCAGGTCGTCACATTGAATACACTTCATTGCAACGGTCACGGGGATAGTTGTAAATTTTTATTATATTATCATCCATTACACGACTTAGCCTCACAAAAGAAAAAATAATACAAATACGAAAAAAAAAAAATACAAACGAAACTAAACAACAACAAAAAACAAAAATTAAACAAAACAACAACAGCAACAACATTTGTTCTGCTTCGTACAAAAACTCAGCACTGGAAAGAGAACAACTTAATACAATCAATTCAGTATGAACGATACTGATAAGTTAAATGTGCTATTTCTTGTAAAATGATAAACTTCTTGTAGCCAAATTCACGTTGGCGGTGTTATTTTTGAGTAAACATCACCGTTAACGTGTTTATTTTGCAAATTAAAACGGTTTGCGGCTCTGCGGTTCTTTTCGCCCGCTCTCTACGCCTTTACCATGTGACGTCACAACTTTCCTCGCATCTCTGTTTTGCGAGGCTGCGCATCTCGCGGCCAACTAGTAAAGTCAAAGGCCCTATCGATTTGAGTCTCATGGTGTTTGTTTTGACTCCGCCTTGGCTTTGGAATGACAGAGTGCAGATTCACATCAGAACATCTTATAGTCCAATGTTTCTTTCTGTTTCAACTGGGATAGGGCATTTCCTATTTTTCATTCAGTTGTTGCACTAGAGAAAGAGAACGATGGAGAAGAAAGATTTCTTGACCGGTTTCAAGGAGAGCCTTGTAGACTCAAAGTCTCCATCCTACCAGAAAAAAAATCACTAATATTATTTTGTAGCAGTCGAAGGTTGTGAGTGTCGCATCTAACTGGAACTAGATTAGATCTAAACTAGATCTACATTGGCGATAGAGCGAGATTGGCCTACGAACCTATATCTAAATAGCTATGAATCAGATCTAGATCTATTTCATATCAGTCTACAATAAATCTAGATGTAACAAAGATGAAAGGGGATGAGATTAATTACTGTCCCCGACCGAAGATCCTACTCTCAACTCTGTGTGTCTCGGATTGATTTTTACAGATCTAGATCTAGATTTTTTCTATTTTTTTCGCTACTAGGCCTAAATCTCGCGAAATCCCGCTCCTGTAGTCAAATTAGGTATTAATCACTCTCGCGAGATCAGAAGTGGATTCCCATAGGTGCGGGGAAAACGGAGGCGCGGATTTCAGGGCACATACGATACATCTAGCCAATCTTTTCCATGAGCGATCTGATATTTAGTAAAGTTCCCACAGTATCCTAAAACTATTGAACTATTTATTTAACTTGGATCATCCACGAGAAAAGGTATGAAATAAAGACAGAAAACATGATTATTGACGGTCTGTGTCGTTTTGGATTGCAGACCTGGTGAGGAGAGTATAATGTTACTTTCCACCAACAGATTATTGTTCTGTATGGCCGAGAGGACAAGTGATTTGAGTCGTGTCACTATCGTAATGGGTTCGATCCTCAGCAGGACTATGTATTTTTTAAAAATTATTATTAATATTACTACTTTCGTGCATATGAGTATTTTTTATTTTTTTAAAAATGTAAATGTTTATTATTTTTGGGAAATATCTAGATCTACATCTTTGACTTCAAAATGTCTAAATATTAAAAAGCTTTTGCATTTTATACTTGACAAAATAAGAAGGAACGAGAATCCAAATAGACGCTCATCACTACAAAATCATTGCGGTATTCTGTGATGGCCTCGTACAATGAAAAACAACAGCAACATAGGCAATATAATAATAAGACCAACAAAAATAGAATAGGTTCCAATTCCAAAAATGGAACCGTGTAACCAGATCGAGGTTTTGGACAGAGAACTGAAATGGTGGGATGGAAGCAAATCCTGATTTGAAAGATCAAATGGTTGATTCCATCTCTCTTTCAAATAACAGAACCGTGTAGACAGGCCTTTAGGTAAGGTTTCCATTATCTTGTGAAGGAGTGTCTATTGAGCTGCGCATATATATTATAGCGATGTTTCAAACTGGGGCGATAAACCCCAAATTCAAGTGACACTTGAGAACTATCAGCGTAACGAGGAGCCCTACAAATGCCCGACTATCCTGCGACTGACAATTCATTAGCCACACAATACAGCATTGTTTACATACTGTATAGGCCCACGCATAGAGTTAGCGTGCATTCTGGAAAGGCATGATGTCACGCCCGGTTCACGGTCATTTACGGAAAGCCAGAGCGACCCGAACGATTCCGTCTCTTTAGTTGTTAAAATCTCAAATTTAAGAAGCAACTGTCTTCTAATTTGTATGTCAGTGGGTTTACAATAACTATAACATTTCATCTGAGGCAAAAATAAAAAGAAACTTGACACAGCAAATTGATGCTGCACTACCCCTTTAACTCCATGATTTCAGCTTTACAAATCCTGTAAAATACAACAATTATGTTTTTTACTGTTTAAAGAAATAACCACATTCCTAACATAGGTGCAGTTTGACTTCAAGGGCTCCCTCAGTAATCGAGCACAAGTTACATGCACCATGGATATCCTGAGGGTTGAACCCCCAGCCAGAGTCAATCTGGTCATGAACTAAGTGCTGTGCTTGGAATTGCCATGAGAGAGATAACATTTAAAAAAAAAAAAGAAGAAAGCCTAAAAAAAAATCCTCCTAATACTATATGAAATTTGACATGATGAAATCAGCATAAAGAGTAATTGATATGATATTAAAGCTCATTCATTTCTCTTTCTATTAATGACAAAGTCTTTGTTCTATGATATTTGTCATTAAAAACAATGGTGGTGGTCTGCTGCTGCTCAGTAGGCTACTTAGTGAGAAAATGGTCATCATGTTTGTTAAGCGTCACTGATTCCCCTACAGGTCTTAATTACATGTTTTGACTTATATTCAATATATTCAAACGAATTTAACTCGGAAATAAATTTTTCAGTTAGAGAGTTCTGTGTAAAAAGCAAAAATTCATGAAAAATCTATTCTCTTGAAAAAAATTGTGAATTCTGAAGTTGCCCCAGTTTACAAGCATATGATTTCATTTTGTCACATCTTATAAGAATCATAGAAGATGTCTTGAAGATCACACAAGCATAGAGTCCACTGGGGAAAGAACCATCACAAGCCTATGAACAAGGAGATGAACTGGCTAGGCTGGTACAATACCTGGATGAGCTGCTGTGGCATTCAGCATGGAAATCAATGTGGAAAGATCAAACCTATGACAAACAGTACAAAAGGCATGATTTCTGAGGCTACCCTCAATGGAGCAATTTCCAAACTGTGAAAACCTTCAAACACCTCAATTCAGTGAAATTCTTTCACAGCTTTGTTCCCTTATATCAAATGGAGGTGTAAAACCAAATATTTAAGCAGGGATTACACAAACAGCATCTGCACTCAGAAAGAATTCAGTCTATATAAAAGACATGAACATCTACTTTCAAAGATCCACCTTGTGCACACAATTGCTATGTCATTTTTCTCTATATCTGTGACACTTGGAGACTCAGTGCAGTTTCATGAGGCCAAATCTTTGTAACAAAACAGAGTTACATGAAATTGTTTGTATAAACCGTAGAGAATATGTGACAAATGAAGAGGCCGGTAAGAGATTAAAAAAACCTATAGGACCTCACAAGAATAGCTTCCTTACAGTGAATAAATAAAAATTAAGATGGAATGATCATGTAACCTGATTGTCAGACCTTGAAAAATTATCACATGAGACACTGTCACAGGTAGCCACAGAGAAAAAAGACAAAGAAAGAGATGGAAAGATAACACCTACGAATGGACAGAGTAAGATTTGCTGATTTTCAAAGAGCACTGGAAGACAGAGCGAGTCAAAGAAAATTATGTGCCTTATTTTCAAAGGCACATCTTACACAAGGACAGAGGTCAAGGGATTGATAATGGGATATAGCCACTCCTAAAGGTACAGTTTATGAATATAATTAATGAAATATGAGTGGTATGTCACAAATATGTGTGCTGTTCAGAAAAGAATTCAATGTACAATATGATACGGGAGTTTTTTCACCAGATCAGGCCCTCCACACCTCTACAGGTAAACGTTTATATGTATATGTTTGCATATTGCATTTACATTTGCTGGAGCAATTAACAACTTACCTGCATATACTTTGTATCTATGTCCATTTAAGCAAGGAATTGTAGGAAATGTGACAGCGATGCCTTTGTGCGAAGCATAACTAGGTGTCTGTATTGTCCAAACACAAATGTAACCAGGTCTAAGAAAAAAAAAAACAAACAAACAAACAAAAGAAACCTGCATTAATCCCGAAAGTGGCAGAAAAAAACACTGCTGGTTTATTGGATACTGATACTAATATTAATCCACCAAATTGACAGTTTAAGTCACAGTGCAATTAAGGAGAACTGACTTTTTTTCTTACTATTTGTCTCACAGCTAGTCAAAATGAGTCATATGTTGATTTTCCACCAAACTGAGTCAAACTCTCATATAAAAGCTTAATTCAAATGCTGTGGTGAAAAGAGTTTTGAGCAAGCTTGACTGTAGTCAGAGACATTGACTTTGAAGAGACAGGTGTGATCACATAGTACCACCTAAAATCAAGAGAAACAATAGCAAAAATGAATAGCTTAGCAAATAAAGCTATATATTCACCTCACAATAATGTGATATACTTATGACCAGCCCAGGAAAGCAGTATTTCCTTATTCAAAAGTGTAGAGACTTTCAATTTTTGCAATATAAAAACACTGAAGTAAGCCCACCTTCTTCACATTCAACTTAATATTTCTCTACAACTTACAACTTATTCTGACTGGCCATTAGACATTTTGTATGTTATTTTGGAGAAGACTGTAAACATGAAGTATATAATAAGATAATATCTGAGCAGACTTTGTCACTTCTGGGATTTAAAAATAGCTGGAGACGACAAAGTACAGGCAGCATGTCATAGTATAGAAATATTGAAAAAAAAAAAAATATGACTATCATGACTTGGCTCCTCTTGAGAACAAATCTTATCTTATTTTATCTTGTCTTACTTATCTTATCTTGCCTTACCCTATGCCATCTTATCTTGTCTTGTGAATCAAGGGTTCAAACAAATATGCACCTCAACTTCAAATAACATGCCATGTAACAAGCCATACAGTATATAACAAATTTATCTCACAATTTCTGGCACAGCCGTCTAAGTGTGGTCCCGGAAGTCATGAAAAAGGCACATAACGACTATTGCATGATTACACTTGCAAATTTAAGTCTATTAGAATGTACCCCTACCCCTAACCCTACCCTTGCCCTATCCCTACCCTAAACTAAACCTAAACCTAACCCTCACCCTATAGAAAATAGCACAACACCAATAAATGATCAACCAAAAAGTATATTTGCCATTTGAAGCACTTAAACAACACCAACACAGTCATAATCAAATTGAAAGTAATTAATCTACATCATTGAACTGGAATACAGGGATCAATGTGTGCCATTTTTGCAACTTCTGTAGTAGAAACAGACTGGGACCACACTTAGAAGGTAGCGATAAATTTCTTACAAAAATGTCCACAATTTCTAGCAAAAAGACCAAGGTTTGTATAGAAAAATGCCAGTTTATGTTACTTCTATCAAATCAATCACTCTGGACTAGAGGAGTTGTCCCAAGGTGAATG
The DNA here is from genome assembly GCA_038406235.1 of Peronia verruculata. Classification (NCBI taxonomy): domain Eukaryota; kingdom Metazoa; phylum Mollusca; class Gastropoda; order Systellommatophora; family Onchidiidae; genus Peronia; species Peronia verruculata. The sequence goes on from JBCAUA010118425.1 coordinate 7,784, forward strand.
TTTTCAATATGAGTAAAGTGCAATAATATTAAATGTATAAATCTTGAAGACTGCCAAATCTGACAAGATTTACTAATTTGAATTCAGAAAAGATATTCCCTGATTTTATTTGAATTTATGAAATACTGAACAGAACCCAGAGTTTCTATTGACAATTAAAAAAAAACAAAAAACAAACAATTTCATTAAACAACTATTCCCCACCCAATAAGTTTTTTTGTTCTTTTTCACAGCTCAACCTAAACAGATCTCTATGTCTCACAGTGTCTCACAAGCATGTCAAAGCTTTCAACAAATTTACCACCACTCTTTATATATTTTGCACCCAGGGCAAATGAGGCGGAAGTCACTATTTCCATTTACGGCCCCTTTTATCTATTTCCTGGCTGAGATATAAAAAAAAAAATTTTTCCAACAAAAATTCAGCTTTTTCTAACCTGAAGAAATAAAAATTGCTATCTCAGTCAGAGAATAGTTAAAAATAGCCATAACTCATGATCGCCCAGCGCAACTTCTCACTCATTTGCCTTAGCCACAAGACTTAGGATGCACAACCTCATCAAGATTGCCATAATTAGGTATTCTGAGTTGGTCCATAATCAAAGGTTTATCAATCACATACTGATTTATGCACATGGAAGCTCCTGACAAGTTCTGAGCATTCAGCCATGGTTGTGCCATTTAAATAAAACCTAAGTGTGTGTGATGTTCTCTGGACCATGTCAATGACTTGGAAATACTTTTTGCAAAAGTCCCTGGTAAATAATGTTTTTCACTGAGGTAAAGTGCACTCATTTCCTTTTCCACAATAAGTCTGTGCTTGAGAAATCTGACATCAAAGTGTTTCTATTGAGTCTCTCTCATTATGATGCTATATCTGGCATTGTTGTCTACATGCAAAATGTATGTTGCATGAACACTGTGGCCTATCAACTATAAAAGGAATTTTCTTCTTAATGACATGTACAATTTTTCCTATCATATCTTCTCTTATCTTATCACATCCAGTCACGCAAACATCCATTCTCCTTCACTCAAACATACTTACCTAATGAAGTCAGGATAGAGTGGAGTGGAATAGGATTGAACTTCATGGCTTGCCTGCAATTTTGTCTCTGATGAACACACTTGACCTGCTCTGACTGAAAGAACAAGACACATTTGTTTCAGCACATAAGTACATGACAAAAGTGGATTGCTTTCCTCTGTTCTAGTTATTCTCCATTACAATACTTTTGACGATTGTAAAGAAGAAAATATCTCTGAGGCTGTTGCTATGAAAATTTTTGCGACACAAGATTCTGACAAAATTACAGCAAATAAGAAAAACATTCATTGCACAACCAGTTTCTCGGATTTTTTTATGATATTCTGTTCATATAAAGAGGGTAAAGATGAGCTTTTCTATCATTTTATAAAATAAAAAAAGACTGTCCAACCAGCAACTAACTAAACAATTCAAAAAAGCAATTAACACATATAAATATTTCTTCTTGTTGTTCAAAGTGAAAGCCATGAGATTTTCTACCATGTTGTTAAATAACCATTGTGTTTAGCAAAAAGAGATAATATGGATGGCATAGACAATCTTCATTTAAACAATACAATATGAATGAACAACATTATTGAAGCCAGGAAAAGTTCAGTTTAATAGCTACATGGTGTGAATTGTCAATAAATCAGAAAAAATATTTCTGTTTTCTTTGACAGAAAACAGATGCAAAATAATTTAATTTTGAACTTAAGAAGAATTGTTATGACCGTCTCAAAAATAGGAAAAGCGTTACCTTCCTGTCTGTTGAAGATTTCAAAAGTGAAAGTGACAAAAATGGGACTCCTGAAACTAATAGAACTCCTTATTTCCAGGATTATGCTTGCAGCTTTTTGATAGAATAAGCAAGAGCTGTTCTGTGAGCTGGATTCTAAATACACTTGTCCATTGTCTGGAGAGAGAAACAGTATGAAAACAACCTGGAAAAATCAGGAAATGTTGTAAAAGTTGGATTTATCTGGCCTTATTTGAAGTTACTACAAAATAAAATACCATCCCTGCTTGATAATGAATGCAAAAGTCAATGTTATGTTAAATTGCTGCTAATGTCTCCTGTTATAAAAGCATGAAAACTATCACATAATGTCATTGAGAAAGACAAATGCCGATGAAATTATTCATGACTTCATCATAAGAGAACAATCACCAAATGACTTGTGCTACAAACAGCTGTTTTTTTTTTTTATATATCAATATTTAACAAGATGCTGAAAATGACTTACATATGTCAATATGGTAAAGGACTGGTGTAAGACCATTTATAACACTGAGCAGAGGAATAAAATTGTTGAAACCTATTTAAGAGATTTGTTGTGTAGATTTCATAAACATACACAAATTATTATGACATGCATTCTATAATCTTTCAAAGATGACAGCCATATCTGTAACTGTGGGTGGTAAAGGATTAGTGAATATTGCTTTCAAAACTCCAACACTAGCAATTGTTTTGAACTCATGGACTTGGCTGCAATAAAAACAGCATAGTGGGACCAAAAAAATGTCGCTTAATTATCTGATATGCCACCACTATCACTTTGAGTAAATGATGACTGTATGGACTTCATGCATTTGTCTATTTTTGTGTTTGCTAAACCCATTGTGTTGTTAATTTTTCATACATTTAAAACCTAACTGCTTCACTGCTATGCCAATTGTGTAGTCCTGTGCTAAGCCTCGGGAGATACAGTCAGTCTTAACAACTACTGACCCACACTCACACTCAGTCCCATCCACTGTCACCAAGCCAATGGGTACCCATCCTGTACTTTCCCACAGGCAGAAAGAAGCACGGAATGTGTTCAATGTTGATAACTGCTACATAAATAAGCAGAGGATACTAAGCTCTCATCACTGTGTAAATCTGTCAAGCATCTGCTCGCCACCTCTATCAAAAGATTCTACATGTGGACATGAGATGGCACTCAGTGGTCTGGAGATCAAATCAAAGTGATAGGGGTGCAGGATGTATCATGTATGTCTGTTAGCACACAAGGCACCATTTTTTGGTGTATCACATTCTGTTGTTAGCAGTGAAGGGGCTAAAGACATTTTGGCTCTCAAACTCAGAGATGGAATTGCAATATTCTCAGACTTTTGACAATTAGGCTATAAGTTCTGTATATAGACAAACAAATAAAGAAGAAGGACTCCTAGTGAGGGGCAGTTTGAAGATTTCCATCTGAATGATTGCCCAAAGACATTGACTTCAGTGTGGAAGAAGATAATTGAGTGACTGTCCACATAGATCTATCAATGCACTGCAAGCAGTGATATCTCTTGTCAATTAATCATGATTATACTGAAATGGGACTCCTTCTGAGAACTGGTGTCACCAGAGGCTTGGTCATGCAGTAATTGAAATCAGATTGTAACCATTCAAACAATGGCTTTTTTCAAAGAACCCTAAAAGCAACAATGGCATCAGCTTGAGTGGCAGGGTTTTTGTAAGGACATAGTTGGTTCATGTTTGAGAAGAGACAAATGTCTCGTGGCCAGTCGAAATGAGACGTAAGTCACTGGGCTAGAACAGAGAAATCAGGCTTTGAATGTGATGAGGGGGGTCAGATATCAATTTTTTTTTATTGCAGAAATTGAAAGTGCATTCATTTCTAAACAAGACAGTATCGGTCTTACCCTCGATTTATACATATTACTTGATTAAAATTGGGTTTTTTATGAGGTATGCATGTAGATTTATGTGTACGACCGTTCATTTAAACTCGATTTACTTGGAATTCCGCTCATTGCTGAGTGGTCCCCCTTTGCCTCTTTAAACTGCAATATCTCTGGCAAGAATCGAGTTCGCTCAAAACTTTTTTCACTACCTGAAAGAGTATGAAATAAGGTTTCACATGATACCAAAAACTCCATATGGTGAAAAATCGACATACGTCTCATTTTGACTGGTTGCAAGACATATGAACTGTTGTCTTATGTAAAAATAAATAAAGAAAGAAAGAAAGAAAGAAATGAAAAACACAGCAATCTTGTATCAGGAATATTCAGATGTAATATAGATCACCAAAGTTTACTTTATCAAATGAGATGTGACATGATGAAATCAGGCGCTCGTCAAACTGAGGTGACCGAAGAAATTACGTGTTTTTCAACAGTGAAAAATTTTTAAGGCAATTTTTTTTTTTTTTTTTCCTTTACAGAACCGCTCTATATCATTGCGTAAATGCATTTCAGAGTTAAATTTGCTGAAATAGATTGAGTAAAATCCCAAAAATTGTAGTTTAGCAGCATGGGCTGACAAAGAGTAATAAGGATTTACTAAAGTGATCAGCCATTTTCTCGCTAAATTTATCTGCAGCAACAAGTTATCCTCATTTTCTTTAATTGCCCATAGCTCAACTTCTACTTAAGGCAGAACAAAAAACTTTTCATGCAGAGAAAGGAAAATGAAAATGCCTAACAGTGGTACCAATACCTCCATATGCTCAAAATTTGACGAGAGGCCAATTTCATCATGTCATATCTCAAATGGATTTTTAAAAATTTGTCTGAAAGTGAAAGAGAAGCATTGACTCAGTTCACAGTTGGAACTTCATGTCACTTGTATCTTTATCTCATGTCAGAAAGGGCTAGAATCACCATGACAGTATTCAGTTGTGCCCTCAGAGTGCTCGAAGGTCAAGAGAGATGTATGCCAAGTATTTTATGAAACAGCTCTGTTCTGATAATTCACATATTTTTAATTTTATGATATTGTAGCCGACACCATTTTATTTTTCTCTTTTCTCCTGTGCAGGTTTTCCTTTGCAATAGTTAGTATCAACATAACAGAGATGGCTTATACCTTCTTAGCCAAGAGGAAAATAAGAGCACATTTTTATGGCCTTGACAAACAGGAGTCCAATCTTGCTGACTTTCATCAAGTTCAGTGTAAGTTTTGTCACTCTAGGTTAGGGTGTATCAAAATTACACTGGTTTCATATCAGGACTAATGAGAAAACCAGATGCACACACTACCCTGTGCTTGCTTACGATGGCATAAAAACTCCATGATATGGTCATGATGAAAATTACTCTGCCTTTATTCTGCATGGGCAGTTGACAACTTGAATAACAGCAGTTCCAAAGTAAGAGATATGGCACTGATTGGGTTTTCAGTTTTGCTGATTTTGTTCTGGGTTGACCTTTGTAATATACAGGCTTCTCAAGATGTGTACAAATCCATTAAATGTGAGCTTTGTGAGCTTCTGATCTTTATTTTCTTTTCTTCTTTTTTTCACCATTGTTTCTTGTCTTTTTTTCTTTTGTTTGTTTTTTTCTTTTTTTTTTTTTTTTTGTTTTTGTTTACAGGTATGTTTTTTTTTTTTTTTCTTTTTTTTTTTCATCTTTCTGAAGGATATCATTCTGCAATATGCTTGCAAAACAATTTCACTGTTTTGCTTTCTTATAATTATTGAACGTATTTCAAAAACTGAACTGGAATAGTGGTGCATTGGTGCTATATTAGGACCTGTTTACATTAATTTTTATGGAACATGAAAGCCGAAATGGTAGTAGATAGTATACAGCCAGCAAGTTGGTATGTGTCTTATGATGTAAAAATTATTTATGTGCAGGGCAATTACTTGTATTGTGAAAATGGATAATAATTAGAAAAGTACATCAGCTTGATCGTCAATTTTTAGCATTGGGTTTCATTTCTTCTGCAGGCCATCTTCTGTATGAATTTGTCCAGTTTTGGGTGGCAGAAAAACCAAAGGACATCATGGAGTTCATCCGGGTTAGAGAAAAGTTTCGCAAGAAAGTACGTGAATCACTGAAAACATCCGATGTTAGATTGTTATCTACATTTCAGATAGAGAAGCCATAATGAATAGTTGTGAATAATATCACTCCTGGTTTGTGATTTGAGAGGAGACATCTAGTCATACTGATGCTGTTCAGATTTACTTGTTAGTCAAAAAATTTGTTTATGTAAAAAATCTTAGTAATGCTGTTGATGAAATGTTCACATTGAAGTGTGGTTTGCTGTATCTTTTTGTAGCATAAATTCAAACTGCTGTTAATTTATGATCACTGATTACTATAGAAAAAACTTGTCAATAGCCTGACAGGTGTAAAGTAGTACATAAAACAATTCTTTCTCAACAGCAACTGAATGCCAGCAGTTATATATTTGAGAAATACATGTATGTAAACAAACACATATTTGCTCTAGTTTTTTTTTTTTTTTTTCATGTTGGTGTTCATTTTGTGTTAATCATTTGGATCAAGTTGTGTTTGTGTAGTCCTTGAACAGATGTGGGAGATTCAGATAGATACAAGACAGTTTCACCACATTCCACTATGAGTGATTTGAAGCAAAATCTTTCTGTTCTTACTGCTGTCAAACTAAACTCCAGCAAGCAGGAACATATTTGTGCCTTAGAATTACATACAGTTACTCATTGAAAAGAAAAAAAATCTAATTTCTTTACAAATTTTACAATTTAATTCTAGGAGATTTTTGTTTGCTTATGTCTAAATGACTTCATTGCAGTACTATTTTCTACTGGGTTTGATCATGTGAAAAAAATGAAATCTTTGAAGGAAACCTCAAAGGATAATAATGTTTTCTAAATAATAATGTAAAAAACTATAAGTGATCATAATGATAAATATCTAATGTCAAGAACAACTCTGTTCATATAAAATTTGAAACATGAATAACTATATTAAAAAAAAAAAAAAAAAGAAAGAAACAGATTTTAGTTGATATTTATATGAGTGATTATGGAGAATTATTAGAACCTTATGATACAACTCATAGCTTATATGGCAAGATGCAATCTTCTGGGGATATAGTAGTACATGTATTTAATATGACAGAGCATCGCCATTTCATGAAATATGTCGATATGCCATTTGTCACAGCTGCCCTTCACTTTTTCATAAAAGTTGAAGAATATTTCCTGTTTTTAAATGGGATTTTATTGCCATGCCATATTTTTGTTCTTTGTTCAAATCCTTGTGTTTTTTAAGACAAAATGTCAGATGATGTGAAGATTTCAAACTTGTTATCCTGTTGAATTAATGGCTCTTGGAAGTCATCCACTGCAACCACTGATCTGTCATGTCAGAAGGAACTGTTTTTGTCACATTGTTCAACTAGTCCAACAAAAACAGGGAACAGTCCGATTTTGGATCATTAAGTATGGTCTCTACTTTATTTTCATATACACATATGAAGAATTCAGTTTGTGTACCTGCAGTATGTATATCTTGCGTCCAGGGCAGGTGAGTCGGAAGTCGTGCCAGGCAAGGAAGATATGCAGCCGTTTTTGGTTGTTATTAACTACTTTCGGACTAAGATGCTAATTTTTTTTTTTGTTTTCACAAAAACAACTATTTAACCTGTTTTAATCTGAAAAAAAAAAAGAAAGATTTTGGTATCATAGTTGGAAAATAGTAAAAAAACGGCTGTGACTTGAAATCACGCGACTTTCAACTCATTTGCCCTGGTTGCAAGACATATTATTTCTTGGAACAGAATATATCCTTTTCACAGATCACACTGTACTTTGCCATTGGTGCAAAAGTGATGAGACAATACAACACAAATTCCAAACTAAGACTGATAACTAATTCTGAATGAGAAAGAAATGATTCATTTCTTCTGAATCAAAAGCAATTTTGCCCTGGCTTTGGTTCTGATGTCTACCCAAAGAAAATTATTTTCAATGATTTCATTCTTTCTCGTATCATAGCAGTAAGCAACATTTCGATTTAGGAGCAGTGAAATTCTGTGCTTCGAAAAATTAGTATTTAAATGTTTATCTTATTACATTCTTTAACTCACAGAAAGTCCTATATTGGAAAAGAAATCACTGGATTTTCATGCATAGCCTAACAATGATGAGTGCATTGTAATCAAGAATATATGCAGAAGCAACATTATGGAAAAATGAAAATTAAACATGTGCATAATGTTCTATATGCCTCTGTAAAAATTTGTAGCAAATTATTTGTGGTGTAGAAATAGAAATGTTGCCTGTTGCAGGGGACAATTTTCACTCTGACAGTTTTCTTTTAGATACTATATGTAGATATAACTTGAGAGTTTTCATTACTCTCTGGATAGCTTGATAATTTACCTTAATTGTGTGTAATGTTTTCTCTTCTGTTGAATGTTCAAACCAGGTTAAGAATTAGGCCCTGATGATTTTTACTTGATGCTGTTGGTGTGGTTTACGCAATTGGTGAGTTGGAATATAACATTTTAAGTCAATACTGGTTTGTCTTTTTCATATTTAAAGATCTGGATTGTTTTGAAGAGCTGTTACTACATTTAATGTCATTCAGTTTTACTCTTTGATCTTGTTGAAGGTATATACAGCAAAAATGACCGACCAGGTGTCATGGAATTATCATGGGAAATGTGCAGCACTTTTAAGTTGGAAAAATGTTGTGTATCTAATGTCATACATGATGGCATACAATTGAGTATTTTAATATTCAGAGTGAAGGGTTCGATTGCACTTTTTTGATTATTGCAGTTTTGAGTGGCATCAGTCAGCCTAAACAGGAAAGAATTTACATCCTGTCAATACCATAATTAAATCACACATGTCAACATTTGTACCAGTACACCAGCATCTATGCTGTGGTGAAATGAATGGGTTCAAATTGCTCAAACTATACTTCTTAGCTCTTTGAACTCATCCTTGTTAAGTGAAACCAGGATATTGTGTAATTTCTATTGATTACAAGAATTTCCACAATGAAGTATAGCTGAACAGTATTGATGAGCATGATTTTTTTTAAAGTTTGTTTTTGCCGACATTTCACTTGATAATGGCTTTTGTTTATTTTTCCCCCTGTTTATCTGTTATTTTTGATGCAGATGTGACTGTATTTGCCCAAACTTGCTGCCTTTTTATACACCATTTCATTCCTAACACCATTAAATGTGATTTTACCAAAGCTATCTCAGCTGTGGAACACGGATTATAAGTATTACAAACTGTCAGTTTTCATTGATTTTTTCTTTATTCCATGTTGGAAAAAGAATCTCAGATTGTAAACTCAAACTGCTGAATCTGCCATAAGAGATGGCAAGTCTTCATGAGCCTCCTTAGGGAAAAAGAATGGACCACTGACAAGTTTTCTCCTAATCAGTTTCCAGTCAACTTGTGAACATCAGTTTGTGAGACACAGAACATTTTCCTTTAAAAAAATTAGGATGATAGCTAGCCATTGCAGTGTTGGTGAACCAGGCACTGTGGTAGCTGTACTGCAAATTTATTTGAGACTGTAAAGTGGAACAACTGTTCCATATTCATTGAAGATAGGGAAAGACAGAGGAGAGGGAGATAGATTACCAAAGGTAATGAGAGGGTGAAAGTTAATCTGTTGAGTGTGCTGTAGAAAGAAGAAGAAAAAAAAAATGACTGAAATAGAAATATCATTCACAGCAAGGTACCATTTTTTTATTATTTTATCATCTGTCAGCAGATAATATTGTCTTTAATATGTCTTAATCAGTTTTCATAGAAGTGAAGATATTATAGGCCCACAAAAATCAATGAATGTAGCTGAAAATTTCTCGCTATAGTTCAGTCATATGCAGTATGGGACAATGAGCATGATTACTACTTTATGAGTCGGGACATCAGTAACAATTTCGGAGAATTTATGTTCCCTTGTATTTTTGTCAGGGATGTCAAATTTCCTACTTTAGTAGGAAAATATTTTCTGTTCGCCTGAAATCCAGTTTAATTTACCATTAATGCACTGTTGCCAAAGAATATGGCAGGAATTTTTGTTACTTTTTCATGTAAACAGATTGACATCCCTGTTTTATAAATTGTTGTTATATATCACTGAAATCATCAGGGAGTTTCATTTCAACAATTTTCATGTGCTGACTTCTCAGTCATCAGCTTTGTTATATTCTCTCGAGATCAAATTTTGGAAATTAAAAGGCTGGTGTTATTGTGCAACTTGAGAAGAAAGTCAAAAGAGAGAAATGATATTTAATATCCTTATTTCATTCTTTTTGAGTCTTATTGATCTACATTCATGTATAGACATGTAATATTTATGATTCTTTTTATTTTGTATTTTTTGTTCTTTGTCTTGTGATTCTCCCTCAGCCAAAAGTTATAATTTCAGCATTAATTCATTAAGTTTACAAATGTGTGTACTTCTTTTTTCTTTTTGAGTGATCTTTTTCCAGATGCTGAATTAAGCCATTTGTTTGCTTCTTTTTCTAAATGAATAGAAAGTCTTAACCCTTTGTTCCACCCTTCTGTTTTCATTTTTGTTGCATGTATGCTTTTTTTGTTTGATAATACTTGTATGAGAACATCATTGTTGAAACTACAGCCATTAAATCAAGAAATGTCTTGTATGTATCATTTCACTGAATTTGAGTTGTTTGCTTTTTGATCTTATCCATGTGTTTTCCACAATAGCGGTGAAAGCAGCATTACAGTTTTCAGTTTTACCTGACTTTTATCCATACTACAAGTTGTCAGGAACACCACTCTGTATATTACAAAAGTAAGCCTGACATTACTCTGAAGATGCTTTCTATTTGAGATTGATTTAAGGTGCCATCTATTTGGGCCAGCTGGCCCAGTTAGACCCTGGAGTCTATTTGGGCCTATTGATGCACCTCTTCTCTCTGTCCGTGTGTAAGAAAGTTATTTTATCCAGTTAGTTATGTAACGTGTCAGGAGGGGAGGCTACCCCAACCCTTTCCCTTCCCTCCCCCCCTAACTGCGAACAGACGCTCCCATGTGCTAGCCAACACAAAATTTTTTCGCCTTTACTTTGTGGTGCAACTTTTATATTTGCCTATGCTTCCTCTTTGCAATACTAGGCCCAGATAGACACTCCATTTATTTAATTTAAGCATATTCACCATTCTAAGAACTGATGTAGAATGTCAGATTTGATGCGTGTGAAGAGATAACCCATGCCTAAGCAATAGCTTTACAATATGTAAAGTGCAATACATTTATTTTCTAATTCTAGAAATGCTCTCATTCATTTATTCAGATATGAATCTGCTTAGTAAACTTGAAAATTCAATAACTTGTGTTTGAAAAAAAAAAAAAAATGATTTAAAAATCAACAAATCCTTAACATGTATTACATGTATTGTCAGACAATGAAAGTCAATGAGGTACATGTATGATTTACTTGCAGAGTAAAGCAGGGTAGCGCACACACACACACACAAAAGCATGCATACACACATACACACGTAGGTAGAAGGAAAAAAAATAATAAAATTCTGTTCTGAGAGCTGTAGTCTTCTCAAATGCTGGTTATTGTAACCAAAATGAAAATAACTTCAAAGGCCTCCTAAGAAAAGATACTACCATTTTTAAGTTGTGCCAGTAGTGTAAGTTTTAAATAGAGAGTAAATGTTCAACTGAAATATAGAAATACAACATGTCTGATTCTTCCATATCACCTAATAAATGGCAGAGAAGAGCTATTCACTGGAAAATAAAAGAAGAGACACCATTTTCAGGATAAGCAGAGTAGTTATTTATAGTATATTTCTCATATGTAGGCAACATCTATTACGAAACTGTGATGTTTAATTTAAAAAAAATAACAATAAATAATAATAATACAAAAACAAAACAAAAACAAAAAGGAGCATGCAGTACAATCCCAGTCCATAGGAAACCAGGCAAAACCCAATGAAGATAAGTAAAATAAGGGAATAAATCAGATTGCAGCAAGCAGTCATGTTGCTGCCACACATGCATCTAAAATCATTCAGTATCCGTTCACAAGCTGGTAGCTATTTCAGCAGCACATATCATAATCTGGTGTTTGTCACCATCACAACACAAATGTCTAAGTCTTCTTTTTTGAAGTAGTTTTATAATAACAGCTCTGTGTATGGCTGTCACATGTTGGAAGCATGCACTTTTATCTATACTAGCAAGTTTCCCGTGCTACGAATGGTGAAAAGGGACTATGACTGACAAACTGAGTTACGGGTATGCTGCCTTTGATCTGCCTTTTTTTTTTTTTTTATGGGTGTTAGACATGTACGCTTTTTGGGGGCATTTTAAAACTATCTTTGATAACTGCCTACCTCTGCCAGCTCGAAGAGATCGATAAAATTACTCTGTCAGATTCAGACGTATATCATCTGGAGATCTACAAATCAACCCTGATGGAGCCTCAAGTGTAGTTAACACAAAAAAACATGACATCATCAGATTTATGGCTGATTAAAATGTCTACCTGCAATAATTTTATTTCGCATGCTTAATAAGATTTAAATAGATTTATAAAATGTCGTTTTGTAAATCCGTGAAACAACTTGAGGGATTTTAAAATATGCCCACATAAAATGGCATGATCTAGAGTAACATATCTGTATTTTTGGTGGATTTTATTGACGCCCCACAAAAATTTGTATAGGCATTACACATTTGAGCTTAGCTCCATTATAGTAAGAAGTCACTGTACTGTCGGCCACTAGCTATTCCTGACATTACACACTGACACTTTCTCCTGGCATTAGGGCCATTAGATACCGTAGCCCAGGTTACACTTTGTGCCATACATGTGAACTACATATTAGTGATTAAAAAAAAAAATCCTGAGTTCATCTCCAACGGAAAATAAAAGATATTTTTTTTTTTCTGTTGCACTTAAATCAGGCAGCTGATTAGCAAAACTAGCTTTATATTTTGGATGGGGGAAGGGGGAGGAGCACAAGAGGGAAATCTCAGAACCACTTAAAATCACTTGGGCAGTCGTGATATGATCATGACAAGCCAGTCCCACTAGACAGAATGAGGTGATGAGACAGTGATTCACAATTCTCATTCTGTGTTTGATGTGACTTGTAATGTTAACACAAGATTTCATATGACATCCCATCAAATTTTACTATAGCAGATAGACATCCAGCAATACAATTGATCAAATTTCTTTCTCTCAGTTCACAAATTATGACAACTGGCAAAACAAATATAAATATCTGGGCAAGTATACTGGTCAGATAGCAAAAAAAAAAAAAAAACAACTCACCACCACAAAAAAAAATTTAAAAAATGAGGTGTTCCAGTCTAAATTGTAAGCAGATAAAATTCATTGCTTACTCTTTGTAAGTTCAACTGCAAGCAATTTTGTGCATCAATTCCAATTTCTTGCATGAGACGGGTCTCTTTTACAATTTTACATGTAAAAACCACCTACATAAATGTTTTCTAGGAAAACTGCGAACATGCTGCAACCTGCATGTTTAGACCCACTTTTTTTTTTTTTTTGTATGATATTTTCCCCTCTGACTCTTTGATAATATACATTATGTACATGTACATCTTTTAATGATTGAATTTGAAAATGTACTCTACTGTGCTAGGTGTAATATAGCCATAACTGTGCTGATGCACTGTTAAATTCCAACACAAACCAAATCTTTGCATCAAATAAAATTTATAATCTCAAAAAAACAAACAAAATAAAAAAGATAAACATTTGTAGTACACAGAGGAGGTCATAGGCCTATAAGTGGTAGTACTACAGCCAGCACAAAAAGATGCCTTCATTTCATCCATGCTAACAAACAGTTAACAAACACAAGAACTAGTGTTGATGCAAGAATAGATTGTAAGACTGTGCTTTAATATTGTTTATGCCAATGAACAATCAATGTGGTCATTTTACAAGCCATGAAATCTGGAAAAGCAATGATAATGTACATGCACCTTATTCACATAAGTTTTTTCATCTTGAATTAATTTTCACTTTTGACCTTGTCATTTCATTAAAAGACACAAGGCTTTGTTTGTTTTATTTGTCTCTTTTCACTCAGGGTGAAGTTATTAATCGTTTTTGTTCTCTTCCCAGAGTGAGGATACATCTTTCAATTACAATTTTAGTTAGTTTGGTGACAATAATATCCCCAGATCTATTGTAAAATCTAAAAGTCATTCACATAATCCATAAATGAGATACCATTTTGAGATATCAAGCATAAAATTAATGACAACTTGCCCAATCCTCAGTGCAAATAGAGCAAGAGGGTTAAATCCCTGTCCCTCTCTCCATCCTTCTGTCTTCCACAAATGATTCAATGTGGTCCCTGTTTTAGTTGAATTGAGGATGACATACACAGTACATGTACATGTATTTGTATGATACAAACTATGAAAGCAAAAAACAAAAACAAAAAAAAACAACAAAAATCTTCATTTCAAAGCAAAATAAAACAAAAGGCAAAGAAAGAAATTGCTAGTAATCACTACTGAGCAAGAACTCACTAAAAGTAAACAAATTATTAAATATCATCTTAAGGTCTTGTAATCTATCAAAAAAATTAAAGTGCAAATTAAATGATTCATGTAATGGCTATTACAGATGGCTGGAATGGAAGTTTTAAAAAAAAAAAAATCCTCGAATAAACAACCTAACGACTGCTGTTAAAAATATCGACTCCAATGGATAATATCAATCATCTGCGTGGACGATGTCATGATTGTAATTATAGAGTTAGGGACAATGATAATAATATCACCTAAAGTCTCAAGAGGAGTAACTCCAACCGACATAAGTGTAATACTTTTTTATCACAGTTGTGCCCCTTAATTGATCACGAGGATGAATGTAACGTTAGTCAATGATTTAGATTCTATACTGTATAAATCTTCATGTTGTGGCGTAATGGTAGAAACAGAGAAGCCAGTTATGCACGTGAAACTCACATCTCCCACAAAAACTTAAAACATTTCAAAGACAGCAACGACTATAGAGGGAAGGATACACTGTTAGAGGATCTCGCAAGGACTTCGGCACATCTTATTTTAGTTATTCGTTATTTTCAAAGGTGGATTGGACTGCACTTGCCTCAAAGGCCATAAGCTCTTGGAAGATGCTAGCAATCGTCAGAATGGCACCAGACAACACAAGTATGTTTTGTTGTGTTCCCTCTTCCTAAATGTAATAAAAGTGCTACCAATCGTGGCCAACACATTTTGTGTGAGAAGCCCCTGGATCATTATTGCATGGAAAATGCTGATTAAAAATAATCATTCAATCAACAATATTATTGATCACCATAACACTTAATTATCAAAGAAAAGAGGAACAACGGATCTAGATGAAATACAACCACCTGTTTTTTTAAACATGTCATACTTTTACATTTTTATTTCATGGCACAAAATGTGACATCATTTTGAACACTGTGAGACGAAAACAAAAAGAAGAAGAAGAAGAAGAACTAAACCAAATGCCCTGGGTGAGCCCTAAATAGAGAACACTGTGCATAATATACTACAGCGTACGTTAGCCCAAGAATGTGGCCTAATTACGGCATCTTTTGATGCTCCTCCACCGGTGAAGGAAGTTGTTTGTTTTTCTTAAGCCTTTCAATCCTTAGAGATAGGATTATCTCGGCTTTTAGAAGTTGCCAATTTTTGCTGA
>JBCAUA010118535.1:0-16733 GCA_038406235.1 Peronia verruculata
ATCTATCTATCTATCTATCTATCTATCTATCTATCTATCTATCTATCTATCTATCTATCTATCTATCTATCTATTCGCTACATATTTTATCTGTCAACCTCATCATCTATTTGTCTATTGACGGGGTTTTATGTTTTCGTAAAGTTTGTTTGTCTCTAATAATGTGAATGGACATTAACAGAGTCTGAGTTTAATCTGCACTTTGCGACTTCATTTTTTTTCAGGCAAAAAATCCTACATTTATTTGTGACTTATGGTTAGCTTTCAATTCCGCAGTAAACCCTGAATGCCCTCTCAGAATCTAAAAAATACTGTATGGGTTGTTTCATTTATTTGGTCTCTTCTTTAAAAAACTAACGAAAATTAGAACACGAAAAAAAAAATGCGTTTTATTATTTCTGCATTGAAAGTCTAGACCTTTTTTTTTTTTCAGCTAATCAGGTTGTCTGCCGCTTGTTATTGCATTTTAAGCTTTTCTTATTGATATTGTGCTTGTCAAATGAGACAAAATAAACTACTAGGCTTGTGAAAAGCTTTTACTCAAAAGAGAAAGATCGTAAATGAGCGTGATTAGGGTCGGAATAGAAGAAATTACTCTTTCATTGGCGTTCCAAACAAGAATGATTTTCTTGTTCCTCAGTCTCTGTAAGAAATTGATTAAACTATACTGAATGAGAGTCTACATTTTTATTTTTAAACTTTGTTCCAGACATTTAATTTGGTTGAATCAGTTCAATTTTGTTATTGGTGTTTAGAAATAATGGAAATGTCCTGGGGTCTTGTTGCTGTTTGCAGGAATTTATTTACTGTTAGATGTGGTCCGCATTGTATGTCGTTTTGATCAATGTTTCTGCGTATGTAGAAGACAAACGGAGCAAGCTTCTCTAGGGATTATGGTGCTGCTGATGGTGATGATGATGTTGGTGGTTGAAGAGCTAAGCGGGCTCGAAAAATTGGCCAGTCATATCAGTTTGCGTAATTTACTTTATATTAAGTTCTTTATATTAGTTTTGTTGTTGATGTTGTTGCTGTTGTTTTGCTTGTTTGTTTGGTTGGTTGTGTGGTTGTGTGGTTGTTTGGTTGGTTGGTTGGTTGGTTGGTTGGTTGGTTGGTTGGTTGTTTGGTTGGTTGGTTGGTTGGTTGGCTGGTTGGTTGGTTGGTTGGTTGGTTGGTTGCTTGCTTGGTTGGTTGTTTTTTTTTTTATGTATTTGAATCGTTGCCGGTGGCCAGTCGTCTTAATGATTTATGCAGGGATGATTGTAGTAGTGGTGGCTGTCGTGATGCTGTTGGTGGTGGTATTGATTATGATACTGAGGACATTAATGGTGAAACTGATGGTGGTGGTGGTGGCGACAATGTGGTGATGGTGGTGCTGTTGATGATGGAGCTGGTCGAGTAATGATGGTGATAACAATGATAATTTTGAGGTTATTCATCCAGTAGACAGTCCACAGGACCGATCATCTATGCCCAGGTAGCTTGATAATGATACCCCCCCCCTCTCTTCCGTCTACCATTTACCGCTCCGACTTTCCAAGTGCAGACCTCGGAAACCACGGCGTTGCACATACTTTTGTTAATAACTTCTTTTGTTTTAAGTATTGTGAGCACGGTGTTACAAAGCGCTAACCATAAAGACATTCTTCCCGGGATATTTAAAAAAAAACTCTGCATCGTGTGAAAGTAGTACTACCTCTCAGATAGTTCATTCATTGCCATGGTCATAATGCTCGCATGGTTGGCGTGTTAGCTCAGTGGTTTGTGCTGCGGCCTTTGGAAGCAGAGGTCGGTGGTTCGAAGCGCAACGGTAGCATTTTGTATCCTTAGGAAAGATACCTAACTCACAATTTTCCTCAGCCCACCCATCTGTAAAACGGGTACCTGATGTATATCGGGGGAAGTACAATGGCGCTGTACTGCGGCGACGAGGTCTGAAATGGCCAAGACAATTTCCCCTCTTGGGGGGTCAAGGGATGGTATTTTTAATTTTTTTTTTTTTTTTAGATAAATCAGTTTCTTCACAATCATTTTTTTTTCTGTAACTCAAATTATTTAATTTGTCGCTTTGTTTGTTTGTTTGTTTGTAGAATGTTTCCACGTTATTACAAAGCGCTAATCCAAGATTGTGTTTAACTGTGGGCACAGTTAATGGAGAAGCCACGACCTGCAGGTGAAATCACACCGACACAGAACACAAAGCCTTACAGCCTGAAAACTGATTCCATGAAAGACTAAGCCACATATAAGTTTTATTACAAATGATTGTCAAGAAATTCATTTACATATCCACAAATAATTACTGAACAGAACAGTTTCAGTTCACTATGTTGGTATCGAATCGTGGCCAGATAATCGCTCTGTTCCTCTAAATATCAAACATATTTGACATATTCGAGTTGGTCATATCCCAAATTTAATAGCTCTGGAATAAAAATAGCAATATAATGACAACAGCAAAGTGAACCTGTCTCGGTCTGTGATTTCACAAACCTGCCCAAGCTTAGCGTAGTAGGATATATTAAACGGGAAACGCCTACTTTGGCAGTATTTCTTCGCAATGAATTTAACCTTTGACATTGTGAGAGATCTGAGTGTCTTTACGGCACGAAAATGTGGCAAAGAGTTTAAAATTGAAAGACCACAGGTGAGTAACTCAGTCAGAAAGAGACACGAAACAGCTTTCTGGCTGTGTTGCTAGAAAGGAAATTGACAATATTTAGATCTATCTATGTCTCGTAATTTCAACTGGATAAACATGGCGCTTTGGGAGACAGAAGACATGGATTTGAAGATTTAAACATGTAGCATTCCTTGCCTGGGTTATACTAGAATGGAAGGTTAATGATCTCTGATAACGGTGAGGAAGTAAATCAGGAAAACGGGAAGATTCATGGAGAGAGAGGGCATGAACCTGAAGAAGACTTATAAATGCAACATTCTGTGATTAGATTATAGCAACGGGGAAAGAGTACACTCTCGGATAAAGGCAAGGAAGTAATTAGGTATTTTAAGCAAAATCACATGACCTGGGGAACATCTCTCACATGTGGCTTTCTTTACTTGCTCTGCGCATAGCAGACAAATCTGAACGAATGATGAGCTCTCAGACCTGTCACATCATATAAACAAAGCCACATGTAAGCGATGTTCCCTAGGTCATGTGATTTTGCTTTAAATACCTAATTGTGAAAATTTACATTGTGAAAATAGCTAATTTTTAAAACACAAAATCCTATGTGGTGGCGTTCTCATGGCAACGGGAGGCAAAACAAAATTCTTTTCCACATTTTCCCCCTAATTTGGACATGCTGAATCTGAATTTGAAGGCATAAAAAAATCCCTAGTTGAAGCATTAAAAAAATCACTCTCAGCCCCCCCCAAAGATGTTCCAGAATCTTGCAAAATGTGCATAAAAAATCTAAGTATCGAGTACATAATAATATAATGTTGTTGTGGAGTAGATATTGGTGCCATTATTCATTCCTAACTCAGTTTGTTTAATTGAAGCGCTTTCTGTGTGAATTCTGTTTGGATCCTGTCTCCGTATTTGCAAAGTGTCCTGTTGTTACCATGTATATGTGTATGTGAGTGTGTAGTTTTGTTTTGTTTTTATTTTATTAGAGGTAGCATTTCTGAAAGAAATATATCACACTGCTTGCAGAAATCCAAAGTTAATACTGACCCATAGACTTTGTCTATCTCTCTCATGACAATAAGTATAGTGGATAAATGATACATAAGCTTTCTAATTTTCTTGACGGATGTGCATTTTGTATTCCTTCAGGTAATAAAAGTAAAGGAGAAATTATACGAACGCTTGGAAACGTTTATGTTACATCAGATGAAGAAAGTCTTGCTGAATTTATTCAAGGACTGTCGGCATCGGAGTCTTCGGTCAGACGCCCTCAAAATGTGAGTTATTTCTCAAATATACAACTTATTAAACAAGCAGAGTATAGCTTTTGTTTTTTTTTTAGCCTCAGTACCGGTTACCCACTTCATTCCATTATCTTAACCTTTAATTTAAATAAAATGTCAGTTTCTGTCTCATGAGACCAGATTTTATGCATCTGTTTGAAATACATAAGAACGGTCTCTGATTATTGATGAATGTATCTCTTAACCCAGATTCAAAATTTCAGAGATTCTGTTTATTTCAAATTACAGGTATAGAAAATGATGCTACTTCAAGTGGCTTTTCTTTTTTTTTTTTTTCCAGGGCAAGATTTAGTTTTCCAAGGCAGTTTAACTAAGGCCGGCTGCTGTATTATGTCAAGAAAACTAGATAGTTTTCACATGACAGTTTATCATCAGATACTTACAATCATTTTAAAAATACAGATATTTTTCCCTCAATTACTGCCTATTACTATCAACAGCTTGTCGCCAAAAAACAGCAGAAATGGCGAAGAACACCTTCACAGGGATCTAGGCACTCTCCATCTCCTGGGCAAAGATCAAGATCACCTTCACCTTTTAAAGCTGGTCCCTCTCCACTGGGTAAATTGTCAAGATCACAGTCCCAGGATTCAGACATGCTGGACTCAATGGCCAGTGAAATAATGGAAGAGAAACATGGCAGACGAGGCTCCATCAGTTCAGAGGATCATTTTAAATGTGAGAATACCACTAACTAGTAACTCATGTCACATGGAATGGATTCTTGTTCATTCTATTTTATCTCAGCTCTTTAGCTGATCCATGCACCTGGCAGACAAGTGGGGCAAATTTTTATTGAAACTGAAAATCCTACTTATGCCAGTCACCCATAATTCCTGTCCTCATAGTGACAGGTTATTTTTGTGTTTTCTGAGCAGCTCTGCAGATCCAGAATATGTAGATGAAAAAGAGTAACTTTCTAAAAAAAAAAAAAGCAAGTCACTGAAACAGTCTGGACATCAAAAGAGAGATATATGGTTGTCAATTAAAGCTTCGAGGCTTTCCCAAATTACTGCTCATCAATTTTTCTCTTTTGATGACATAACATTTAGTAAAAGACAATTACTCACCCCCTATAAATGATAGCTCATTTGGTCACATAAAGTGAGTAATAGTTTCTTGTATCTCTTCATCTGACTTTTTTAATTGTGCAGTGAAAGTGCAATGGCATGTAGTTTTAATGTGGGTCACTTAGGGGCAGAGATAATTTTTAGCTAGGTTTGCTATAACCACGGAGAATATAGAATTCAAAATGGAAATATATATCGCTTTATATAGCAAAACTTAATTTTTCCAAAGGTGTTGTGTTATAACAAATACATAAATAAATTGAGATGACGAGAATTGAATTGTTAAGGCCACAGATACAGATAAGGATTCAGTTGTTTTAATCTGTAGAAAATTCAAAATTGAAAAAATTTTGGTAACAATGATATACAAATTGCAGTTCACAAGTCCGTTATTCCAAAGTCCAATAAGTTCTGAACAACAAAATTCATCAGGAGTTGTGCTTTTTAAGGCCAAGGTGGGCAGTGAGAGCCAAAATCCACATTGTTGAATTCAGCCTTTTTTTTAATCACGATAAACGTAGTAGGCATGTGTTCCTCACTTACCCTAGGGTAGTTTTTCATGTAAAATGTTCATAGTTGCCATGGAAACACATGAAACCAGTCACCAATTTGGATTTTTTTCCCATACTTCCGAACCCAAATTTCTCATAAACTTTCAGTCACAGAACCATCAAATTTTGCAGAAACATTATTTCTTCCAAAACAAGAGATTTTTTGTCTTTTTTTTTTTTTGATATTTCAAAAACTGTATTTATTGCCATTTTTTAAAAATTGCACCATATGCAAATTTTCACATTTTTTTGAAAAGAAAAAAAATTGTGGGAAAAAAACTTTCTTGAATTAAAAAAAAAAAACATCAGACAAAATCTTTATCTTACCTTGCTACACACCTGCTAAGTTTCAAATAAAGCCCATGAAGAGATTTTGAAAAATTTGGGTTTTATTACAATAAAAGCACAGATTAAGTAAATCGCATTTAGTGAGTGTCAATCTCCTATCCCATGATAGTGTCCATCATCGGTGATTATTCCTTCAGAATCCATCAGGAACACAGCTAGGACACCCCTCCAGCTCTTCTAGTTATCTCTGCCTTTTGACTCTTGCATTCTTCCTGATAGTTTGCCTCTCAGTCTGTTTTTCTAACATCAAGAACATCAAAACACTAAACAGCATAACATTCGGCTCATTATAGTTTACAAGTGGAAATGACCTTTGAACAGCATTAGTTGCACACATCGAGCCAATAGAGACAGTCATCCTTAGCTCACCGGCCAGTGTGTGGCCCGCGAGCATGATCAGTCCATACATGGAAATATAGTACTACAAAGGGAGAGTGGAGTATGTATGCTTCTCATGACCTTTATAAAATGGATGGATGTTTGAGCATGGAAAATTACATAGAAGGAGCAAAAGATTACCATTGGCTAAGAGGAAACAGGCCAGATTTTGTAGCGATACTAAATATTTTCTAGCCTATGCAGTTGCTTGACTGGGCTGTGGAATGAAGGCATTGTGGTTGAAAAAAAAAACAGTTATGCGCTTACCTGAATGTGCAATAGTGACAATTTTAGGTCTTCCAAAATTAACTTTTGACCCAAAAAATCCATTCCATGCTATCAATAAGAGGTCAAAGAATAAAAATATCGCTAGAAGTTAGAATGAAAAAAATTGACAATTTTTACCCTCAACATCAATATTCACTGTAGTCCTTAGCTGTATTTAAGATCACATTTTTCCTGTTTCATAGACTTTTCTAAACATAAGTCATCCTGTCAATACACAGTTCATCTGTCTTATACCTCCTAGTCGTAGGAGTGGACATCATTAAGGAAAATGAAACTCTGGCTCCTGTGGGAAGACTGGGGGTGACTGGGAATAACTTAAGTTCCACTCAGGGGATGAGCCTCTGGGACAATTTTCCCAGCAGACCCCTCTGGGACTATTCCAGGGATGATTGACCTACTAGCCATAAATGACCAGCTTTTTTCCACTATTTGACAATGTCTTCAACAAAGAAGTTTTGTGTCTGAATACCCAGGAATGTCAGACTGTCAGTTTTAATCAGAAATCTGGCTTCATTATCATGGTGGACTTTTCTATTTTTGGCGGATGAACTGCCAACTTTTGTTGAGCCCACTAGATGATCATTGTTTTATAATAATTTCAATGCAATACAAGTCTCACATAATAATCATCAAAACAGAAATATGACAGAATTTTGCTCATGTCTGGATGACAGCTGAAGTGGTGTTTGACCGCTGTTTGAAGATCAAGAAGAAAGTTCATAACACTGAATTCTTCACATTTGGCAACATGTGGTTGAGTGGTTACATGAGAGTTGAGGGAAAATCAGTTCATCAGAGTATCAACAACAACAAATAATCTGCCCATGACCTTTGAAAGACTAATGTATGAGGACAGCTGTTCTTGATACAGATCATTTAATAGTTGTGCTCGATGATTATTATGACTAAACTGCTTAAATTAAGGCACACACTTTCATTTTTCTGTGAAACTTGCAAACTTTTCGAAACAAAAAGAGAGTAGATTATTTTCCCTCCTTTTTTTATGTGTGTGAGTGTGTCTTACGTAGCTGGCAGTGCCTGATCAGCCTGATAAAATTTTGAGGGGAGCAAAATTTTTGGACTCTTTGTGAAAAAACAGTTTGACATCCCTGAATAGGATGGCATAATTTCCTGGTATGGTTATGATTGCAACAAGAAATATCAAATTTGCTTAGATAACAGTGAAGATGGAAAATCCATGAGCCAGGTTCTTCTTATCATTACATAGGTGGTGGATGACAATAAGCTTTGAGGGGACAGTGATGCAGGATGCTCCTCGTTGTTTGGCTTCACACCAAATTAGGAATCATTGACAACTATGAGCTGCATTCATGGTGTGTATTTAACCTGTGATGCAGTTTCGTGGACAAAATTTCAATGAACTGCCTAACGAAGGGTTTTCCAATAGTTAGTTCACCCTGTTGTTGAAGATACTACATGCAGTTAGGCTCTGTCTAGACCAATACTTACTAGCAATGATATATTGGAAAGGGGGGGGGGGGAGGGGGTGTGTGTGTGTGAAGTAAAAGGGATCAAAGAACCTAGGGTAGAAAGCACATTTCATGACAGGCAACAATAGCAATAGTATTATCTTACATTTGATGTAGTCTTGTGAAGTGCTACCTTGGTACTTTCAAACTTCTGTGACATAACAGTGAAAATACCCTACAAAGGTTTAGCAAGTACATTCTTTCTAAATCTCTAGATCACATACATACACTTTTCCAAGTAGCAAACAAACAAATGCAAGTACAGAAACCAGGACAATCTACAAGTGAATGCCTTTACCTTTTTGGGTGAAATTTTGTACCTAACTTGATTTTCCCCATTCTATCTGAAATATATTACTGTCATAAAAATACATCATCAATGTCTTCGAGATGAAATTTTTCATTGCAGATTGTGTTGTGTTTGAAAATGTTATACATTTAATAAAAACATAGTACATGGCATACAAACATGATCAGACATAGTAATGCTCTCACACTTAGTAATGAAACATAGTTCAAGTAGTCTTTAGCTCAGTCATTTTAACTAACAAATTCTCTAAATAAATGGAGGAATAACTGTTTATGGATATAAAAAAAAAGGCTCCACAAAGTTTAACAAACAAAAAAAAGAGAAAAAAAAACAAGAAAGAAAGCATGATACTAAGGAATCCACAAGCAACTTTTGTTCATGACTGGTAGTCAGACGCAGTTTGCTTTGTAGACACTGAGGTGTCATTGAAGTTTCAATAACTGTAGTCGGGTTTGGGCAAACAGTGATAACTGCCTTGCCATGTAATTACTGAAAAGGCGTGTTTTGACTTCCATTGAGTTTAATTCAACACTCTCATTCTGCAGTGAATCTGATGGATGTTGCCAGTCTCCTGCCTGAATCACCCAGCCCACCTCCTGCCAAATCTTCCTCAAAAAAAAACAGTCAACAAAAGAAAAAGAAGTCAAGTTCCAATCTTCAAGCTTTACCTAAACATAGTTTTAGATCACAAGGACAGGAAAAGAAAAAGAATAAAAAGGAAAAAACTTCCTCAAAGAAAAGTGAGTCCAGCCTGTTTGAAACTCTGGGAATTCACATGGTGGATGAGCTCATTGACATGAATGCTGACAACTTTAGGAACAGGGAAATGGAGCTATCGGATGACTCTGAGATCAAAACTGAAAAATCAGATGATCGCAGGAGAGCATGGCAGAGACAAGAGTCCGAATCTGAAATTATCACGGAACTTGGAAGTGGCCAAAAGAAAATGACACCGTATCGACCCCATTCATCTGCTGTCAGTATAAGGTAACTTGTTTTTCTCTTGCGTGTGTCAAAAGTGTGTGTACATTACTAAGTTTTTTTTTCTCTTTGCTTAAGTGATTGTTTTTAGGATAGCCCTTTTTATCAAAAAGAAAAAGGATATACAGTGTACTGCAGATACGTCGATTCTGGTGTGGGAGTAAAAATAAGATCGACTCATCTTTAGTTCGACTCATCCGTATCTCACTAAAGATCACATAACTAAAAAATAGGCACTACTTATTTGGAATGCCATATTGTCAGGTATTATAATAGTTACATCCACTTATACACATTCTTTCATTTAACATCAAATTGACCTTTCCCATTCATTTTCAGTGAGATCTACCTAGCTTTTGGTTATACATTCTAACACGTTTTTTTTAAAGGCTTAAAGCGAAATCTTTGGAACGTTCTTTTTTGCTATGTAATTTCTTCTGCTTACAAAAGAAATAAAACAGTGGCTGATATGAAAACTACGCTTATAACGAATGGTTTTCATTCCCCCAATCGCACTTTTCTTTCATATTAAGTGTGACCAAGTTCAGGTACTGGACCAGTTCCCTCCGACAAACAAATCATCCCTGAGCACATCAAGTAGGCCTACTGGTACCTGCAATGTGCTGTACTGCCCAGCAGTATGACACGACAAGCCCCGTCAAAGAAATCAGCTGTGACCGTGTGTCAAGTACCCGCGCCTGCAATGTACTGCTGTGTTGTCCAGCAGTATGAAATTGTGCAAGCGTGTAGAAATAATGCACCTACGGTCCACCATTTCACACCCTCACCCTTCACTCATGGCCCCAAAAGAGTATTATGTGCTGTGAGAGGGTGTCACCTATTACGTGCATGTGTCAGGTTTTTACAATTGCATCATTATTTATAGCGACACAACCACAGTATCAGAGGATTCAGCCAAGAAAACCACCTCCTAGGAGGCTGAAACACTCAGTTCACCGTAAACCATATCAGAGAATCGCTTGGTCTTTCTCTTTGTAATCATAGACTATACAGTCTTCCACTTGCAGTTTCATATTAAAAAATTGTGATCTTTAAGTTGACTATAAAGCTATTTCAGATCTCGGCTGGCAACCAATGATGAATTCATCAAAACTAAACATATCAAAACTTGAACAAGTTTACCGCTGCAGTTAACAGGACATGGATTTGTGATGTTAGTGAAGGTTTACTGAAAAAGTTGGATGTCTGCAGAAAGTATGCCATTCCGAACTCCACTTTGTCTACAATCTTGAAGAATTAAAAAAAAACAATCACAAACAAACGACATTACAGCTACATAACCAAACACTTGTATACCTACAACAAGAACAACAAAAATGAAAATAAAGTGCTCTTCAGGCATAAGGTAGTGGTGCGGTCGCATGGTTTTTCAATCAGGGGGGTAAGTCGATAATTAAACGTATCCCTGTTTCAATTTAGCCTTTTTGAATACAACAAAATAGTGATAGAATGAAATGATTTCCATTCCCCGCAAATTTGTTTTAACCATGTTGGAGTGTAGTTTAACTTATCATCAACACCCATTATCATCGGCCATTTAAGTTTCACTGTCATGAAACTGACAATGTCCACCACTCCCAACCCTGCCTCCTGAACACTGAACTCAACACGATCACCTCACACAGCTTATTCACCCTTTAACACTCCTCCCACCACTTCATGTTATGAAACACTGTACTTACATTAGACTCTATACTTGGCCCTTTTCAAGATGATGAAATATTATAATTGCCTGAATCTATATGCGGGCAGGGCAGAGAAGATACAGCACCTCACTATCTCATCTTGATGGCAGTGGCTCAGTGAAAAAGTGTAACCAGGTCAATCTCCAAATCAGGAACTATAAAATAAGAGAGTGGAGGGGGTTTAAACACTGCCGTTTGCTAGTCCGGTGAACAAGTTTGCAGTGATGAGAAGAACAAAGTCCAACTCTCAGAGTTTTCTTGTGGTAACATCCATGTATGAACTGTGGTCTGGCTGGAGAATTCCCCACATCAAAAATGATCACTGACACTACGTTTCCTATCCTCCTATGCGACTGTGCATCATGCTTTCACAGCGGGCAGGAGGTGTGCAGTGTGAGTACAAAGCATCCATGGCTAGAGGAGAGAGACTGTGGGGTTAGGTGTGAAAAGGAGGAGGAGACAATGGTCTGTCAGCCTCTGATCACAGTCTGATGGAGGGTTTAGTCCTTTCAGTGAATCAGTTTGACAGTGCTATTGTGGGATGGGATAAATGTGTTGAAATAAAGTGCCGTGTAAGCTGAGATTAGTTACATCAACTCGGCATTTTCCTTTGATCTTATAAGGATCAGGACAGATGAAAAAGATCGACCCATTACTGAATACGGATGAGTTGACATCGATTCATCTGTTTGATTTTTAGTAAAATAAAGAAGCGTGGGGATCCGTTTCATGGCTAAAAAAAAAAAAAATCATCTGAAAGTCAACAAAAAAAAAAAAATATATATATATATATATATAATGTATATTCCTAGAAATAAAGGAGGATTTTTGCTTGTTTCAATAAGAAAAGAAATGATGCAAGTACAGGTTGTTGTACCTTCTATATTTTGCTTATTTTGTCTCCTTATCATTTCAGTGAAAGAATAGGTGTGTCCAGTCATGTGGTACAACAGAAGAGGGACTATGGGGACACAGATGTGGAAGATTACTCTGAATCTTTTCTGTCTGATTCAGAAACTATAACTAAAACTGAATCTCACAAATCAAAGGACAACAGCAGGCGGGAGCTTACAAAATCAAAAGATGACAGGTCTGTGAGAGCATTGGTCATTATTAATTATTGTCATACAAACTATGGACAAGGAAACATCAAATGTTCAATATTTATTTATGTACAACATTTTTTGGAAACTTCACCGTCAGAAATAGCAAGAAAAAGGTATTAAATTCTAAGAAAAAGCTCATACCATATATAGTTAAGGTGTACATCTTTGACAGAACCAGAATTACTGCTTTTTGTGCCATACTGATTTTTTCTTGAACAATATTATGTACATTATGAAAACTCATTTTCTTCATCAGCCAAAAGCAAAGGAGTCGAGATCATAAAATTGTAATGGAGGAGAAAAAACTAGATATCTCGACAACTGATGCTGCAGGGGCCTCCCATCATTGGAATGCAACACAGACAGGCATGCGTGTTTTGGGGCCTTATGGCTTACAATATGTTGATCCAGCACCAGTGGCCACTCATGTCATCAGTGCAGATGCACTAGAAGGTAAGATTTCTATCATAAAATACCTGTTATCCTTGGTAAAAAATTATTGTGGCTAATGTTTGCAAATTTACAATCACCTGATCAATCCTGTTTTCGTCTTCTTTTTCAGTAGATAAAAATCTAAGGCTGCTGAAATCATGTGGTATCTCGATCAGCTCTTGGGAATTTCAGAACTGCCATATTATATATTTTGTTTGCTATTTTTGTTTTTGGTTCAGACTCTCTTTATGAATACTATTTCCTTTTCTGGTATTGATATACTTAATAATGCTCATGGAGTTTCATACATAGGTAATGTGTAATGAACATATGATAACAAAAATACCTGAGAAATTGATACTAGGAGTGCCTTTATAATACCACAGCCAGTAGTAACTTGCTGGTGAGCTGTCACTCTTTTCTGCCATTGAGGATCTAACCAATCCCATTTTAATCATCAGTGCTAACTGCCAAATGGATTGTTTTGTGAATTTCATAGGGTTATATTGGTTTGATCCATAAATGACTGTAGTCTTTCGAACTGAGGGGGATGTCAAACTGTTGTCTTCAGAAAGTTGAAACTTTAAGTCTCCAGTTTGGCTCTCATGTGGAGCATGTGCAATAGTCTATTATAGTTTCTGGTTTCACTGTTACCTGGTTCACTTTTTGTGTGGGACTGGTATTGCATTAAAAATTAATATAAAACCATGATTGGCTAGTGAGTTCAGCAAAACTCAGCAGTTATCAGCCAAAAATAGACTAAAACGTCAGATTTCCTATACAAGTTGAGAGTTTTACTTTCATGTCAGTACTTTCCTTTGTTTTTGACAGATTGTAAGGGATGATGGAGTGTCTTTCTTTTTGACTTCCTGTTTTGGCAGCATACTAATTAAGCAGGCTAATTTTCATCATAGGTGTTATATTTACAGACATTATGTCAATTTTGATAAAGAAATAATAAAGAGCATATGTTTTTACTAAGGCAGTAATGTAAATTGCATTATAAGGGATTTTATAATCATAGATCATGAAAGAGTTCTTAGTGATCAGTGAAATTGTGTATTTCTCCTATACTTAGTATTTTAATGCTTATGAGCTCCTTTCTTTAGGATGTGAATCTTTTTTTGGGCTGTTTGAACAGCAAAAAGCTGTTTTTTTTTGTGTGTGTGTTTGTGTTAAACTTTTTGTGTTTCACTTTTCCTTTCTTTTGCCCCTATCCAGTTTCCACTTTTACAACCACAAAGCATTTGTCTTGTGGCCAGTTAGAGTGAGTTGTAAGTCACTGGAATTGAAAAAAGAAATTAGAAATTGAATGGACAAAGTGGTCTGATATCCTTTTTTTTTTTTTTGATATTGCAAAAATTGAAAGATAGGCTTATGCATGACCGACAATAATTATTATTATAGCCTGTGGTTGGTTGGTTAAGGGGGCTCATGGATAGAAAATCATCAATTTGGGTAAAAAATGGCATGTTTTCATTTTATTCTTAAAAGATTCTATAATCATTGCATGATTGAACAAATTTATTTATACTGAAAAAACATTTGTAAATGGCTAAAATACGGTCTGGAAGTACTCAAACCCTCTTAAAAATTCTCAAGCTTCATTTTTTAAAAATTACTTTTTTTCTTACAAATCTCACACTATTTTCTTAAAATTTTTCTCATTATTTATTGCACTTATGGCATTGGAATTTGACACAGTTTCCATTCATACCTACAAACAGTTGGCTACTTTTTATTTTGATATATCAAGGATGTTTTTTTGTTTTTTTTATATTGATTTTTTTAAAGTTATGGTCAGACTAAAAATTTTCATTTGCTTAAGTACTAGCCAACTTTGAAAAGCACTGTAATGTTAATTTATGTCTCAGTCAACTTCTACATCAGCCAGCTACAGTCTACACCTGTGTTGAACCCTCATGAGTTGACTTTCAAATGAGTTGATCTTTTTTCTTAGAATGGGTTCTGGCGCTTCTTTACTTCACTATAAATCAAACTGATGAATCGACGTTGACTCATCCATATTCACTAATGAGTTGATCTTTTTTTCCTGTCTTCATCCTTATAAGATCAAAGGAAAAAAGCAGTGCTTGAGTGGATGATTGTAACTAATCTCAGCTTGTGTGGCACTTCACCTCAACACATTTTTGCTCCTCCCATCTCATGATAGCACGACTATAGGTTAACCTGAATTGATTCACTAAACAGGGTTAAACCCTCCCTCAGACTGTGATTGGATGCCGATCGGCCATTGTCTCCTCCTTTTCACACCTCATGCACGATCTTTCCTGTCTAGCTGCGAATGTTCGTACTGACATTGCACACCCCCCTCCCTGCTGTGAAAGCGTGATGCAAATTCATGTAAAGATGGTAGGAAAGGTAGTGTCAGTGAGCATCTTTGATGTGGGTAATTCTCCGACCACACCATGGTTCACACTTGGACGTTACTCAGAGAAAATCCCAGGAAGTCGGCCTTTATTCTTCTCACCGCGGGAAACATGCTTGCAGGACTAGAGGGTGGCAGGGAGTTGTAACCCCCCCCCCCCTTCCTATTTTTACTTGTGATTTGGCCGATTAGCCCTATTTTTTTTTCAGTAAGCTAATGTGGTGAAAATGAGAACACTGGAGGTATTGCATCCTCTTTGCCCCGCCAGCAGATAGATTCATTGCATGTAATGTTTATCATCTTGAAAAAGGCCTAGTATAGAGGTAATACCTGACTGTATTTCATAACATAACATGAAACAGTGGGAGGAGTGTTGGAGGGTGACAAAGCTGTGTGCGGCAATCGTATTGAGTTCAGGACAGGGTTGGGAGTGGTGGACATCATCAGTTTACATGACAGTGAAAGTTTAAGCAGGGGTGGGGAGAGGTGTCCTGGAGGTGATTTGTTTTTATTATTAAAGTTAGGTTATTTTAACCTTTTCCATCGACTGCAGCATGTTCAAATTAGGAGAAAACAAAGGAAAAAAATCGACTTTTTCATATAGTTGTCATGGCAATGCAGCCATCTTCGATTTTGACGTCCCTAAATTGACTGATTTTAAAATCTATCTCTTCTGCCAAATTTTAATGAAACTTGAAAAAACTTGACGAATATAGTGTTTGATATAATATCTAAAAAGTTACATATTTTCAGTCCTTTACATGCAATACAAGATTGTCAATAAATTTTTGAAAATTACATATAGCGAAAATTCAAATCTCGCCATTTTTTCAAACTAAAAACTCAATTGTCTCTAAAACTTACCGCCCAAATTTAATGCGCATATTTAACTTTTTGGGTTTTGTGGCGACAGTGATGTACACCAAATTTGGTTTGAATCAGTTTTGAAACAAACAAGGAGATAGCAAGAAACCATTAAAAAAAAAAAAAAACAGGTTTTGAGAAAAACGTGTTTAGTCTATTTTTCAGCGAAAAATTGACATGAAGAGTTTTGGGTGTTCGGCTTTCAGCCTCAGAACAGCCTTTTTTCACATACTAGCTCTATTTTCATGACTTCTGTGTCTCTTGTTGCCCTTTTCTTGGCTCTCTGAATGTATTTTTTTTTTAAATTTTGCTCCCAACCCCCCATCTTTATGAGAGCCACTTTTGGGTTCATGAGGGCCTCTGTTTGTCCCTCATACCATTTTTGAGTGCAAATCAAGAGTGTTTTGACCTTTACTATGACATATAGCCCACAACTGAGCTATCAGTAGCAGAAAGAAAGCAATATTGCACTATTTATAGGACGGGAAAAGTCATTTTAGAACACTTACATTGATAATTTGCATGATCAGCAGTTTCCTTGCATCATAGTGGTCATCCAGTGGCCAACCCTGCCACTGGAACTCACGGTATTGCTAGGAGAAGTGATATTCAAGTGCTTTTTGCACCTTTTGCCTATATATAATCAAATCGTGATGATCTACAGCCTCGTGTAGCAGCCAGGTGGAGCCAAATCCTGATTTGACAATACTAGGTCTACTGTTGAATGACCATTGGTCAAATACATTAGAATGGACTTAGGGACTTTTTGAAACAATTTTTACACGCAGAGAACGCAGTGCTTTTCAGAGAAAACAAAAGTACAAAATCACATTTTTTTTTAGCAAAGTCCAAATTTAAGGAAGGGAAAAACGCAAAGAACG
>JBCAUA010118644.1:0-23238 GCA_038406235.1 Peronia verruculata
GGGTAAAATAGTAAAATTCCAGGGCTGGCCGCATTCCTCGATAAGGTAACCCAATCGGGCGTCACCTGGGCTTGACATCGACGAGGTCAAAGTTACTGAGGCGTAAACTAAGCGGTCCTCTACTGAACCGCCGTGCCAAGTGCGACTTCCGACTCATTTGCTCTGGACACAAGACATTTGCCAAAGATGACTGATATATCCATGAACATGGACTTTGTGGACAGAGACCGCAAACAATCACAACATGAAATATGTACATACCAGATCCTCAGTTTTCATGGTCTTAATGATATTGATGAACTGGTTGGCTTTTTCAGCTACGTCACTGGTGTCTGAAATTGTGAGGAAAAAAAAAAAAACCCAAAAAATAAAGCCAATTGCGAACAATGACCTGAGCTGCTTCGGTGCATACATATGCAGCAACATATTGTTTCACAAAGTCCTTTTTTACAACAGCGTTTCAATCCTAAGACAGTGGGATTATCTTGGCTTTATGTGGTTACCTGTTTTGGTGAGAAGAATATTGTGGATAGCAATTTGGAACAAAAATTTTACAGCAACTACTCATCTGTTTCTTGAAATGCCAAGAGTCCTTCATTGTGCGTATCCTACACATGGGACCTCCTAAATATACCCCCTTATCAAAAAAAAAAAAAAGGCTAGACATTGAACTTCCTTATCTAAAAAAAAAAAAATCCCAAACAATAACCCACTAAAAAAATGTAGGATCTAATCTTCAAATCTTTCCCATCTGGGACACGAGACATGCACCTGCAATACATAACATCGAGTTTTCCCATGAGCAACAGACTCCTCACCACACAGCTACGGTGCACCCTTTCGCAAAATTCATTTTATCTAATTAATGCAAATAATTTTAACAGGCCTACTAGTACAGACCACAGCGTTTCTGAGAAAATCTTACAAATAAACAAAGAAATACTACAAAGGCCTGTGGTGTATTAGTTCTTAATAAAATATTTCTCAGGAAGATTGAAACAAAAGTTGGATTGGTTTTCTGACTTACATTATAAATTCTTTAATTTTTGCCAAGGTTTAACTGGAAAATGAACCATAAATGACTCTACAAACAGAAAAGAACTGTGAAATGACAGCCACGTATAAGTTTAGAAGCAAGTATAACTCTATTAATAAGAACATTATGAGATAAAAAGCTTCTACAGTCTTCAAATTTGTCATTTCAGATGTAACATGAAAAAAAAAAAAAATACTAATTTGAAAGACTGTTTTGCCAAGATGACCACCCTCAGGAAATTGAAAGGCTGTAACCCTCCCCTTCTTTTCTATGAACAGAGAAATAGAGTGTGATACAAGGATGTGATCCTTTGTTTATTTACATTGTCAAAAGAGGTTTAAAATTTATTTTTATCTCTTGTCAAATTGTGAACTTATATGGTTCAAGATACAAAGAAAACATTTTGTAATCTCTTCCAAGTGTTAAAGTGATGATGTAAAGAGTGAACAAAGGACCACAATTTTCTGTCATAGTCCTATAATACGTATGTAAGAATTGATAAGATGCATCCAACAGACCAAGTTTTTTTCATATCTGGAAACTCCTGTTACTTACAGTCTCTCACAATCTGGTTCACAAGGGTGAAAAGTTTCTCGTCTTCCTGGATAGCCTTGGTGTCCAGCTGTTGCCAGCACCACATCAGCAGAGAGGTCTGCAGGGAGGCAGTCAACTTGACCAAATACGTCATCTGATGACCGTTCTCCATCTCCTCTATCATGGAGCTCCAAGCATCTTTGGGCTTTTGTGGTGGTTCCTGAGATGAATCTGATGATGACGACGATGGCATCGAGGTTTTGTCTGAGTCTCCTCCAGAATCTTGGAGTTGACCTTCCTTTGCAGCAGTCTGAATTTCTTCAGCCTTAACTGGAACTTCTTTTGCTGCATTCTGATCTTCTTTAGCAACTTCTTCAGCTGCTCTGTGAACCTCCTTCGCAGCACTCTGAACATCTTTCAGAGCATCTTCAACCTTTGCCACATCAGTTTCCGAGCCCTCTGACATCTGGCTATTAGATGGCTGGGCTTCTTTCTTGCCAAATTTGAACAGAGTGTCCTTCAAATTCTGTGACGATTCTTTCACTCTGCTGGCCAGGTCCTCCATAGCTCCTTTTAACTTTACCATGGGAGCAGCAGCGTTGTCCGAGGATACGCTAGGTTGGCTGTCAGCTGTTTCTTGCTCTTTTTCTACAGATTTACCAGCTTCTTGCAGTTTCTCAGGGGGTCCTGCAGCTTCTTCTTTATTGTCAGTGGACTTTACAACTTCTTGTGTGTTGTCTTGGGGTTTTGCTGTGTCTTCTTCTTTCTCTGGAGGTTTTGTAGTTAAGGTTTCTTGGGGTTTCCTACTGATATCCTCATGTTTGGCCTGAGCTTCCTGGGACCTGCCACTGCTGTCGTCATCTTTGAAATGGACCTTCTCTTCTTTGTTGCTTTCCTTGGGCTGCATTTCTTCCATCTCTTGACTGGCCACCAACAGCAGGGATCTCATCATGTCCAGTGTTCCAGCTGGGGAAAACTCCTGGGCAATGTAAGACAAAGACAAAAATGAATGCCAACCAGTACATATCACTTCATTTCATAAAAATATCTTAAAATCTAAGATGGTTGTCCACCAGCAAGTAGTTAAATATCTTAAAAGTAGCAAAAAAACTAAATGCAGAACTTGATATTTAACAAACTGATATCATTAGCAAAATTTTCAAACCGACTTAGTTCTTCATCAAGTAATGTACATACCACTTCATAATGAAAGGTATAATACAACTATCTATTACATTGCGGGACCACTAATAGATGTTAATCTGTCTATATCACTTCACAATGGTAAACTTAATACAGTGGTCTCCGCCTAAGAGCCCAGTCCGCCTAAGAGCCCAGTCTGCCTTTGGCCACTCCTGGGAAACAGAATTTTTCTTCTATAATTTACCCCTCTAAGAACCTGCTTTGGGCGCTCCCAAACAAAAAAATCCGCCTAAGAGCCTGGTGTCGGACCAAGATACCTGAGTACTTATGGTATAATTCCACATTATACTGTCCACTTTCCACATCATACTGTCCACTTGAGAGAAACGCATAGTACTAGATGTGCAGTAAAATGGGGACGGGGGTGGAGAGAACAGATAGACAAAGGAATGGAAGTGATGGTTGATGTATGAATGCATAATCACACCATGTTGTTGACTAATCCGTAACCATTTCTCTGTTTGACAACACGTGGGGTAGCACTTGATTGGCTTTGTGGATAGGGAGGTGTAAGTTTAGCTTCCTGACTTGTCAGCTGTTTTGCTACTACGGTCGCTATGTAAACACTTGAATCACTCGTGTGATGATCCGCCGGGTGGCATAGCAAATTCATGTTTTCAACAATGATACCGTTATGTGAAAACTCACGCAGCATTTAAGCACTGAGCATTTACTGATGTAACTATACGCTAAACAGATCAGGAATTGCTACAATTACAACACATACAGGGAAGAAGGCTGTGTTTATTCGCATAGATAAATCTGTAACTAATGGTAAGGATCAACTAATTATAGTAGTGAAGACAATCTGTGCTCAGATGGGTTGCGTAACTTTTCAATTCGCCTAAGAACCCATCCGCCTAGGAGCCCGCTTTTTTTGTGTCCCAACGACCGGGTTCTTAGGCAGAGACTACTGTATGTGTGAAAGGTTTCAGGGCTAAAATGTGACAAACGATATTTTTAAAAAATTTTGAGTTATACCCCTCAGTACTGGGAATGGTGGTAGTACTAAATTGTAAAAACTTTCCTTTTCACCAAACGTGACTTAGCCTTCCTGAAAGTCTTTAAATACTAACTACAGGAGAACAAATGACCTGTTTCTCTAAACGACAATTGTGTATATGTCTCATCTTGCCCTCAAACCCTCCATATAAAGAAGGCTAGGATGATCATCACCAGCTGAGTTGCTTATAAGTTGATCTTACCACTATATCACAGTACAAGTAAAACATTCATCATAGAAAGATAACAGACACTGCTTAAATGGATTATATCGCTTCATCATGGAAGAATTAACACTTTCTTCAGAGCATGGAGAACTAATATAAGTTTGTATTATAATTGAATACATTGTTTCATTCTGAAATCAATACCTCTACCATATCACAGGACTGACACTATAAACTTATGCTGACAGCAGTCAGATTTTCACATATACTTAAGTGTTGAATCACTACGGCTGTGCAAACTGGTCCTGACTGTGTATTTAGTTTGTGAGCCGAAAAATCACCAGTTAGTCAGACACCTGAGGGGAATTCCAAATTCCGCCCACAGTATCTAATTTCAAAATTGATGTTTGCTACATGTATTTCAGAAAAAAAAAATTATGCTGCAGAATAATAGTGATTTTGATCTCCCTGTTTATGTTGTCTGTTTATACATACAATTCCTTTTGTTACTTTAATTTTGGTGTAAAAATACCACTCACCAGAGTGATTAGAGTGCACTCCTGGGCCTGTGGTGACCTGAAATTATGGCCGAGTTGCTGGTGTGGGATCAAACTAAAAACACACTGTCACACAGCCATGTATTATATAACATACTCAGAATAAAGATGAGAAAACATTTGAAGACTCCAGTGGAAAACCCAGACAAGTCACATTTTTGTGAAAAATGAATTATTACCCCGACAATATCAAGCACAATGCTACAACTTGTTAACCAGAACAATAATTCACAGAAAATTTTCCGACTTTTTTTGTGAAAGCAGTTTGACATCTCTGAATTCAGAACAACCAGGTAAGTTCTGCTAAAAACAAAAAAATTTTAAAAGGGTATACTGTGAAAAACTATAGACTTCTAAACTTTAATTTCTGTTTTCATCCCTTTGTAGAAAATGTGACT
Source organism: Peronia verruculata (assembly GCA_038406235.1). NCBI lineage: Eukaryota > Metazoa > Mollusca > Gastropoda > Systellommatophora > Onchidiidae > Peronia > Peronia verruculata. The sequence goes on from JBCAUA010118644.1 coordinate 4,898, forward strand.
TGTCTGGTTTTTCCACTGGAGTCTTCATATGAAATGGGATTCAACTGGCAGGGTTTACCTCACTGAGCTGGTTTGGCAGTTCCAGAAGACCTTTGGGATCTACAGAGCTGAAGAACTGACAGAGAGACTGAAACACCAGGGACATGCTGGGCTTGCTGGACTGATCCTGGAAATACATAAGAACCATAGAACAGCATCAGAACTCAGTACAGGCATACACACAGACCTATAGTTCAAATCTAGAATAAAACCCATAAAAAGCTTATGGAATTGAAAACTGCTGAATGTATCCATTCGAAATTTGGCACACAATATTAGTGCATAAAGATGTGTTTCTACTTGCATAAAGCAGAAAAAAAGCTTTTTATGTTTGAAGTTATTCTAAAAAGGCGATAGTAATTGAATGCTAGCCTTGCGGGAGTGTTTAATCCGAAATGTCTGTTCGATACAATGATGCGTTCAAAACATAAAACACATTTTCTTTGCCTAACATTCAGTTTAATCATTCAGATGTGCGCATGCTTGTAATACACTTTGAGTCGCAGGCAATGTTGGTTTGATCTAACATTGAAAACAAAAATCTCCCACAAAGGTTGCTGGTTTTCTACTAGTACTGCAGAAGGGCATGATAAACAGTAATGTATAATTAAGAAAAAAAACAGGTATGCAGTGTCACTAGACAGATCCTGCGCTGGGATCAAAAGAGGTTTGAGGACAGGCAAACTTTATCATTTATACCTTGATGTGAAAAAAACCCATTGCTCATGGATTGAATTAAAATTGTACCATAAAGAAAACGATGGCCGGCATGATATGAGTTGATAAAATAAAGGTGGCTGAAAACATTTAGATTTTTGTGGTGTTGGTGGCCTAGTGGTTGGGGCATCAGACTTGGGATCTTGTGTTCCAGATCTGAATACTGACCAGTCTCGAAATTTTGTCCTTGGGAAAGACATTTATACACAATACCTGACTCGACCCTGGTTTAAATGGTTACTCAACTATAGACAGTGATTGATGTTGTTAGACTGATACAGATTTAAGCACCTAACAGGCAGCCACCTTGTATGCTTCCCAGGAAGCTGAGAATGTTTGTTTGTGAGTGTATTTTTTGTCGCAATGACAATGCACTGTAAAGCGCTTAGAGCTTGTACCTTATACAGGTATAGACCCTATATAAATGCTATTAACAATCATTACTAATAATTAATACCTTAACATTACTGTTACACTGACCCTGATAAGTTGTACTGATGAGAATAGGTCAACAAATAAATATTATTTTTGATGCGACCAAATGAAACATAGCTAAATTTCTATCACAGAAGCTATCTTAATTTACTAAATATTTCATCAAGAATACTACTGAAGATATTCAAACAACCCAGATGAAAAAATATGCATCAGTTGAAAAAATTGGAAACTAAGAGCTCTACAAAGTTTGATCGGTTTCTGTCATTGCAGCACAAAATATGAAAAGAACTGTAATAGTCCATTCCATTTTTGGACCACAATTCAAGGAGAAGAAGACTTTTACTTACGGATACGGTCCTGAGTAATTTGAACAACTCTAGTCTCTTCTTGGTTTTCTCCGGGAAGAACAAAGGAGCACCTGCACAGAAGCAAAGCCATGATATCTTGAAACTGTAACATTTCACATAACCTTTGCACAAATTTCTCATAGACATTTGAAGACTCCAGTGGAAAAACCAGATAAGTCCCATTTTTGTGAAAAATGAGTTATTGCCCCAACGTTATAAAGCACACCGCTAAGATTTGTTAACCAGAACAATAATTCGGAAAAAAAACAAAAAAAAACAGGTAAGTCCTGCTGAAAAGACTATTTTCTAAAAGGGTATACAGTGAAAAACTATAGACTTTTATTTTTGGTGACTACACTGTAGACACATTCACATAGGCACATACACTCACAGACATGTATGTAGACACTTCCAATGTCATATAATGACACTGCACCACTCCCAATGTCATCTAATGACATTCTAATGACATTCCACTGCGGTAACACACTATTTTTTGTGTCATTATTTAAAAAACATAAAAATAAAAAAAAATTCAAGATCATAAAAAACTAACTGATGAGCTGAAATTAATTTTATCCGAAGTGACCTTTAACAAGGCTACCTCGACTTACGAACTGGTCCACTACCCACAACCCTGTGGAACACATGCTCAACTGCGCTTTGTCAAGTACACGTATGTGTCATCATGGTGTGTTTTTTTTGTGTGTTCTTTCTTGATATGTTAGTATTGCATGTATTTTAACCCTAAGAGAAATCCCTTCAAAGCAATAACCTCCCTATCTCCTCCTTCACCAATCACTACATGTGTAATCAATAAAGGCACTGTGGAATTTTTATTGAATTTAGTGTTACAGTGTATCTGTCCCTAATTAAGAATACATTTACATACATTTGTCTCGCGCCCAGGACAAACGAGTCAGAAGTCGCACCAGGAGATTTCGAGTAATGGCTATTTTTAACTGTCTTCCAACTGACGAACCAAACATTTTTTTATATTTGTATTGTACAAAACGAAAAATCATCCTTTTCTAACCTGAAAAAAAAAGAAAAAATGGTGTCTGAGTTAGAAAATAGTTAAAAATGGCTATAACTCGCGATCGTCCGGGTCGACTTCCGACTCATTTGCTCTAGGTGCAAGACATATGTACATAATGTATACTCTTAATATATAAAAAAGCCTAAAGTGTAAAAAGACCATACATGTTTTTCTGTGGCTGAAAAGGATTAATTACATTTAATCTCGTTGCAATATTTCAATTTACAAACAATTCCGCTTATGAGCCCTCAAGCGGAAAGTGCGTAATCCGACGGTTCACTGTACAGGCTGTACTGAACGTCACACAAATAGCATCACAACAAAACATTGATAATATATAAGAAAGGCTTTAAAAAAAAACCTACCATCAATGATAATCTGTCGGATCATCCTGAGCTTATTGGTTTTGTGGACATTACTGGCATCTGTACTGGCAGCTGTGCTCGTCGTCTCGGCATTGACAATCTGACACAGCTCTTGGAACAAAGTGTCTCGGCTGCCCTGTGAAGGTGGATCAACAAACAATGGACTAATGATTAGAAATTAAAAAAAAAAAAAAAAAATACTCATTATCTTAGAGTATAGTTTTAAAAAAAAAAATGAGAATGAAAATGGAAGTAATAGTTATTCTTGCAATTTAAATAAAAAAAGAAAGAAAAAAAAAAGCGGAGCAAACAAACAAACAAAAATGATCAATGGATAGCATAAATTAAACAGTATTTGTGAGATAAAGAGGATACTCCCTATCCATGCAATGGCAAATGAGTGCAAGGAATGAAATTAGATGTCAAAGTTCTTCTGAACAAACTGGGCATGGATTCTATGTGAGATAAAATTGCTATTAAAAGTTACAGACTACCTAAACAAAAATGCATTCTACATAAAGGATTTGAGACTAGTTCAACACAGGCTGCTGGCATTAGTGGTTGTATCAGTATCAGATCACATCCCTTAATGAACTATAGTGCTCTCCGCCTGAGAACATGCTGCCTAGGAACCAGGTCCGCCTAAGAGCCCCCTCTGCTGCCAAACGGAATTTTTTCACTAAAAAGGACCGCTCTAACAACCCGCTCTCAAATAAAAAATCCGCCTAAGAGCCTGGTGTCAGGCCATGACATGCGAACACTTATGGTGTAATTTCACATCATAATGTTCACTTGAGAGAAATGCACAGTGCTAGATTAACTTTTCAATCTGCCTAAGAATCCGTCTAAGAGCCCGCTTTTTTTGTCTCCTGGCGACCGGGTTCTTAGGCAGAGACAACTGTACTAACATCTCTCTGAAGAGAAAAGGGCTTACCTCTGAAGTGCCTTTGCTGACGGCCAACACTGGAATGGTACCATGAATCAACTGTAGCACCAGCACTGAGGATCTTCTCCAGTTGTCCAGGGCTTTGTTGCTGGCACCTTCTTCTTTCATTCTGTGGACCCACAACAAACATGTACATACTTTAGTTGTTCAGACTTTATAATAAAATATATTCTACTCACTCACTTTTTTCATTTCAGTAATTAAGTTGAGATCTGTCCTAAAATACAGAAAAATCCATCTTCTTCTCTCATTCTGTGGACCCACAACAAACATTTTACACTCTATTTCAGGCTTTTCTAGTAAATTATATTTTACCTACTCTCTTTTTCCCACTCTGTGGAGCCAAAGGAATTAGAGCTGAGGTCCATTCCTAACATAGAGAAAATCCTGTTCTTCTTTCATGTTGAGAGAAGAGTTCAACAAATTCAGAGCGATTACATTTTCTGAAAAAAAGACCAAATGTCTTGCCCCCAGGGCAAATGAGTTGGAAGATCTGCTGGCTAATTGCAAGTTATCACAGTTTTTAACTATTTTCCGACTCAGACACCAAATTTTTTTTCAGCTTCGAAAAGGTTGAATTTTTGTTTTGTGGAAAACAAAAACAAAAAAAAAAATGGTATCTGAGTTGGAAAATTGTTAAAAATTGCCATAACTCGAAATTGCCCCAAGCAACTTCCAACTCATTTGCTCTGGATGCATGTTACATTATGTAATACCTCTTTCAATATCTTAATGGAGATTATCTCGACTGCATCTCTGGGCGCAAGACAAATTCACATTCCTCTCATTCTTGGGCCTACAACAACCCTAAATGTGATTACATGTAATTGTGACTTCTGGTAAGATTTTTTGGTACACATATAAAGACGCCATACTGAAATAATTCCTACATGGAGTAGATTGAACCACTACCTCCCATGTGCACAGCACGAATGTCTTTCGTGCAATACTTACCTTTTATCACAGACAAGATGGAGATTCCACAGCTGAGTGACGTCTACGTCACCAAAGTCCAGGAATTCAAACTGAGGCCTGTAACCACGGCCTCGTCTTTTCACCTGCGGATACAGAACATAACAAGGTATTCAAAAACAGCATCAGTGGACTAACATCAGTTACCTCCAACAAATACAAAAAAAATGTTATTTTTTTATGCCACAAATGAAACTTAATTAGATTTCTATCACAAAAGTGAATGCATTTTATTGAATATTTTATCAAGGGAATGTTTGAAAATATTCAGACAATCCAGTTAAATATGAAGCAGGTGGAAAAAAACTGAAAATTAACCCTTTGAACCCTTGGTCACAAGTGCCTGAAAAACCCTTGGTCTTATGGGCCAAAAATGCACATTTCTCATTTTATATTCCATATCTTTTGTAAACACAAGCCTCAAATGCAATCATGGGCGCAGGCATTTGTAATCACTGTAGTCCTAAATGTCCTTGCCTCAAAGCGACCTGATAGATCTATTCTTAACTATAGTGGACATGTAGGACTGGGGTAAAAGTGTCAGCCCAGTCTCCTGGGAAATATAACACCAGAAAATCTAGACTGTAGGGTTCAATAGGTTAAGAGCTATACATAGTTTACTATAATATGTTTTTATCACTGCAGCACAATATATAAAATTAGCTGTATATGGTCCATTCCAGTTTGGACCATAATCCTAGGAAAGAAGAAACTGCCAAAATATTGAAAGCAGAGACACCAATTCATGTAAAAAGAAAAAGAAATCCTTTCACCTGAATTTCCTTTACTATAAAAATTATAGTACTATTACTGTAAATAATAATTTTAAAAAAAGTAAAAAAAAAATCTATGGCTAACAAAGAAAGTGGAGATATCCATTTAGTTTATTTTCTTACTGAAGTAGGAAGTATGATATAATTAAGACAAAAACTTATCCACTATGATCACAGAATATCACCAGAAAAAGAAAAAAAAAAAAAAAAAGACGGTTCTTTTCAACTACAGCTAAGAGTACTCTAGAAATTCATTCAAACATCAAACAGGATTGCCTCTCTTTTCGAATATTAGTGCTGGTTGGTCCACTAACTTATTACAGGAAACTGCCAATTCATTGTTTTGTCATCATAAAAATAAACTTGATAATTTTGGCTTTTCAGCAAAACACCATTCGATCAAACACTATGATGATTGAAATCTGGTTTGTACCACCACACATGAAAAAGGGGATGGCCATGGCCCTGGGCTTTGGCATCTGCTCTTAGGCAAAAACTTATGTTTCAGGTTCTAAATTCAAATACCACTGGTGGAAGGGAATGATTCAAAGATTGGACACTCCATTTTTTTTCTGTGACTCAACAGTCCCCTAGCTTCTTGGGTAGGGTAACCTGATGCCTAGCCTTCTCAGATGTGGGCGAATGTATTTCGGAGATCCTTTATGTGCAGTGCATGCAGTAAAGAAAAAAGTAAAAAAAAAAAAAAATAAATAAAAATTTGATGAAGAGTAGGTGAGATGCCACTGTCAGGGCAAAGATTTTGAATCTCTTCTCACAAAATTTCTTCTCACTAAATTGGGCAACATTTAAAACTGAGACAACCCTATACTTAGGGCGAAAGGCTACATACATTACAATGAAAAACACACAGGTGACAACACTGACCTGATCCCTGGCGATGTCAGTGACGAAAGTTAAGATAATACTGATAATTTCGGGTAGATCACAGGTGGCTTTTTTGGCAGGATCTGGAATGGTCAGGGGTTTCTGCAAAACAAAGACCAAATCAATCAGTTATCTTGCTTGTAAGATTGGTGACAATTTCTCCTGAGTGAAAAGCTAGATGCCCTTTAAAAATAATAAAATAAGCAAATAATCTTCAAAAGAAAAAGAAGAAAATGGAAGACAGAAATCCATCAGTCAAAAAAAAAAAAAAAATGAAAACAAATGGAAAAAAAAAAAAAAAATCACCAGAATTTTTTTCCATTTTATATAACAAAACAGTAAAGATTCTGTATTTTGACCCTTTTGGCACCTACAAGATATCTACAAAGACATGTCAACTGCTCACTTGTTGTTTCAGTGTAGGAAAAATCTGAATGTCACAAAGACTCTCCACACATTGGCCAAGTTCAGCCACTCTTAACAGCCTTACATTTCCAGAAATATTTTGAGAAAACTGCACATACCTGATTTCTTTGATCCACTAGGAGCTGCCGAGTGAGTCCAAAGAACTTGATCGATACAATCCCTAACCTGGTGGCTGACTCGTCTTTGGCTTCCATGAACTTGACCAGGATGTACTGTGGAACGGCAGAAAGACACAAATGTAAGGGATGATTAAAATCATTATCTTAAAATAACACCATTAAATCAAATTTGTCCATTTGATTGTCAAGAATATAAGGGATGATAATATCAATATCATAAAATAACACTATTAAATCACATTTGTCCATTTGATAAGAATATAAGAATGATAATAACAATATCATAAAATAACACTTTTAAATCACATTTGTCCATCTGATTATCAAGAATATAGGCGATGTAAAAACAATATCATAAAATAACACCATTAAATCACATTTATCCATATAAGGGATGATAATAACAATATCATAAAATAACACTATTAAATCACATTTGTCCATCTAATTGTCAAGAATATAATGGAATTCCACAATGTTATGGAAAACTGGCATCTCCGTCTAACAACAACTGACAGAGTATGATCTCAGTGAGTTTGAATGACTAAAAAAGATTAAGGATAATCAAAGATAAGAGGCATGAGATTTCACCTTGCCCACAGCATTCCAACTAGCCGGGACATCAATTTCATCACTGAAAGAGCAGAGAAGAGAAAACAAAAACATTTCATTACATTTCTTAATGTATTGCACACATACATTGACAATATAACACAGCAGAAAAACTGCATTGTATGGGGAAAAAAAAAAAAAAGGAGCTACAAGTTTGAACAAAAATTATTGTCAAATTTTCATAAAAATTTCTGAAAGCCTGGCAAAACTTTAAAAAACAAAGCAATAAAAACAATCAAATACTTGAAACAGGCAAATAAAAAAACATGCGACTATATTTCCTGACGTATGAAAAAATACCCTGAAACAATTAACTGTAAACAAAATCAATAAGAAAGGAGGCAACAGAATGTTCGCCTAGTCAGAGAATGGTGTTTCCTTACCAATCAGATTCCAGCTGGAAGTATGCGATGGGATTGTCTGGCAGGCCCCCAAGTCCAGCATTTCTAAAAAAAAAAAAAAAAAGTATGTTTTGTAGACCAAAATGTTCAAATGTTAAACACTATTTCTGTCAAACTGCCCAAAAAGTTCTTGCTATTCTAATTGTATAAACCATGAACATATATGCCAATTTCTTAAGCTGAGATTTTCTAGGAAAGTTGGAGTGAAAAAAAAAAAACAACAAAACATCCTTGTAGATCAGAAAATCATATTTTAGAAACATTTATCCAAGCAAAGTCAACAGTAAATGAGGAGCAATATTCAACCATGACCATCTGAGTTTCAACTGATTAATACCGTTAAGACCCATCTGAAGTTTAGAGAGGATGTCTCATGCTAGCTTGGTATAACACTTCTACCACTACAGTTGCTGCTGCTGATACTGTTTATATTCTTGTTACTAAATTATAGAACATAATATCTGTTTAACATCCACCTGACATCATAGTTTGTGTGTGCGTGTATACATAGGCATATATGTGTATGTGAATATGGCTTTACATTGTCTAAATTTATGGTACAAATTTTACTTTCCTATAAAACAACTAGAGTCATTTATTGGGTGCTATATAATCTATTACTATTATTATTATTACTAATCTGCTGACAAGATTAAATTTAGCAGCCAGGAAGAGAAGCTGGGTTTGTAAATAACGAAAGTGACAATAGTACGAACACCAACCTGTAACCAGTGCTGAAATCAAATTCCTTTTCCCGCCAGAAATCATATTTGCTGAAATAGCTAATGTGTTCGTCTGCATTGAATTTGGATGAGCACAACTCTGGAATTGTTCTGTAGAAAGAAGGTATAGAAATAGCCATGAGAAACAGCATGCATGCAGAAGATACAATCTTCCACCCAAACTTGGATGACATATTAATGCATTCACTAATAACTTTTAATGCATTCATTAATGAGTTTTTTTCATGTCTGTATGGATTTTTTTTTAACGAAAAATAAAAAATAACTGCTGGTGATCTTTAGAAAAAAATACTATAAACTATACATCAATGTAAAGGAAGTCGAATAAACACTTGGTATTAAATTTATGTTTTGTGCACAAATAGAATAGAATAGCATGGATGGAATTTTCAAAATTTTATTATTAAATCAGTGTTATAAAGCAAATCAGCAAAACTGAATATTCAGCTCAAAAGAGTCTTACAAAAGTTAGCATTATGAACACTCAAGTGTATTGGAGCAAAGGAGTTAATTTTCAAGATCAAAACTGTAAAGAAGGTTTGGTTTACTTTCAGCATTATGTTTCTGCCATTTGCATTCGTTGGTATAGTTACAAGTTAAACAAGATGTGAATCCTCTGCAGGTTCAGTTATTGCCTTTCTCTACTTTCTTTCTTCTATATGTAGCAAACTTCCACTTCCTGCTATGTTTAGCTTGTTCCTTGGAAGCTATGAATTATTTTTACTGTGCATGTGGCCCTTCAATCATGAAAAAGCAAGATTATCTCAGCTTTAAATGCCTACTTAGTATTCACTGAGAAAAAGATGAAATAATTTGAAATGTGGAAATTCTGCCTTCACAGCAATGCCTCCGTCTCATCTTCAGCCAATTAATTATTAATGGCAAGAATTCTTTACGATTGTAACATACAAACGAGGCTGTCGAAATATATCTGTCATTGTCAAAGAAGGCTTGACATCGGGCTTCCCTACCAAAGAAGCCAGGGGACTGTTGTGTCACTGAAATTAAGCAAGCCCATTCTACAGCTTCCTCATATTGTTTGAATTCAACCCTGTAACTTTTTTTTTGGTGAGGAGCAGACAATTAACCCCTCAGCGATGTCATCCTCCCTCTACCCACCTTCACACACCCCACCCCCCCTCTCAAGTTAAAATCTGTTTTCGCCAGGCTTATGACTTTTCAGATTCAATTTTCGTGACAGGCCACAGAATCTTAATATTAAGCTGGATTCAAATTTTCATACCTGGATAAACATGTTACACTTATGATGATAATTGTGACTTTATGACACTTTCTTTGTAGAATACTTCAAATTGAGCAGGAAATTAATTACATCTGAATGCCAGAAAATATTATGTCTGGAAAGAGTTGATTATAAAGAAAGTTTGCAAGCCACAAGTAGCCACTCACTCAGGGTTGTAGACAAAGATTAGTCCATGTTTTGGACATTTGGTTCCTGAGGACACCTGGAGAGAGAAGAGAAAATGGATAGTTAGACAAAAATATTGTATGTGCTAACGCCCATTTAAGTCCCACACAGCTGGACTAGTGAATAGTTTGTTTCAATGTTGATCATCAGAATACATTTTCACAGAAATAAATTAAACAGCCTTATGGCAATAAATAAACTTATCATGTCTGAGGAAATTTTCATGAACTTTTTTTTTCTATAACTGGATATACCTTGATCTGAAACAGTAAGCACATTCAAAACATTGTCACAATGAAATTAACTAAGAGTGCTCGACAGAATGTATGAGAAGAAAAGATAACTTTCTCACCTGAATTCTGACCTTGGTGAGCTGAACATTTTCATCTGATTTGAATATCATAGTACACTTTGTCTTGCCTTCGTCAGTCAGGTAAACTGAAACAATAACAGGAAACAAAGGGTTAATCCTCTGAATCCTGGTCACCAGTGCCTGAAAAAAAAGGTCACTGGCCTTCTGGGCCGAGAACGCATGCATGAAACTGAAAAGTGAGGCAAACTTTTGAACAGTTTGGAGCGTTTGTAACCCCTGCTAAAAATAAACACAGGGATTTCCAGCCTTTCGCTTGGTTAGAACAAATCTATAAGCAATATCTTGAACTATAGTCAATCCAGCTCAGAACTTTTTTCACCACCAGAAAGTGCATGAGTCAAGAGTTTATGTGACAGTAATATCTTGATTTGGTGGAAAATCTATACAGTGGACCCTCTGAGTTAAGACCATCTCGGTTACGACCTTAAATAGTATGACAGAACGTCTTTTCTATATGAAGGACCTCTGAGTAGCGACTTCCTCCCAAATCCGACATACGACCCACTCGGATCCTCTTTTCTGTTATCCCATCACTCCAAACTGTGACCGACCCACATGTCCGGGGGGGGGAGAACAACTCCTTGCCACCTACTAGTCTGGTGACCAAGTTCCCAACGGTGAGAAACACAAAGGCCGACTTCCCGGGGTTTTCTCAGGGGTAACGTAACATCCACGTGTGAACCGCGGTGCAGCCGACCCATATCAAAGACGATTGCCGATCTACATTTCCTACCGTTCTTACACAAACTGGCAAGGCAGTACAGCACATTGTGGTACTTGACGCGTTCATGATGCATGGATGATCTCTTTGTCAGAAGAAACTGGTCCGGTACCTGAGCTTCATCTTGGTTACGCTCAGTCAAAATGAAAGAAAAGTGCAATCGGGGAAACGAAAACCATTCGTTGTAAGCGTAGTTTCCGAATCAGCCCATAATTTTATTTCATTATAAGCATAACAAATTACATAGTTTAAAAAAAAAAAGGTCCTAAAGATTCTTTCTCTGTGACGCAAGTTTTGTTTTAAGCGTTTTCTAAATAACCGTGTTAGTGTGTACGTATCTCAAGTCAATTTGTGAATGTATGAAAAGAGGAAAAGTAGGTAAATTACAGTTATTTTACAATGCATTCATGCAAAGAGGAACACATGGTTATTTCACATTATTTGCAGTGGATTTATGTAATGACAGGTGGATGTAGTTTTTCTCATTAACCTCCAGTAATACCTGGGTGAACCTCTCAGTTACAGTTAAAACTCCCTTCCAGTTAAGACCTTTTTCATGAACATTTTGAAGGGTCTTAACTCGGATGGTCCACTGAATCTATGACTTACCTTGATTGAGTGTGAGGCATTTTTATTTCATTGCCAAAAGAGTCTCTATTCACGTTAACCCGAAAACCCTGCTGGACAGCAATGTTTCCTAGATGGTATAAGTTGTGCCAAGGGCAAATGAGTCGGGAGTTGCTCCAAACAATCCCAAGTTATGGCCATTTTAGACTATTTTCTGACTCAGATACAACCATTTTTCAGGCAAGAAAAGATTGAATTTTTGCTTCGTTGAAAACAAAAAAAATATTTTGGTATCTCAGTTAAAAAATAATTAAAAACGGCCATAACTCGAAATCTCTTAAAGTGACTTCCAACTCATTTGCCCTGGGCGCAAGACCTATTCATTCAGGATCAGGAGATGACATTTAGACGTGTGACAATATACAGTGAGTATCTTGCTCATGAATTCTACATTTCTTACAAAGTAATTCATATGCACAGTGTAATGAACACATCTATCAGTGAATTTGGCCCAACTGAGGCTTCTAGGGTTAAAATTCCTTACCTCTGTTGGCAGCAGTGGAAGGACGTCTATTGCCAGAACTAGTGGGCAGTGTACGTGGTTCCACCACCACCTCAGGCCCAATATTCGACGATCCTGGGCCCCCATCCGTGGCAACGAATGTGACTGAGATATGAGCACCTGAAATCAATAAATTAAGTACTGATTATATTCTGTGAGGAATTTTGGAACTTGCCTGAGCTGCCATACCTCACTGAATATCACCAATTATCCATATGAGATATGACATAATGAAATCAGGCATTCATCAAACTGATAGGACTGGAGAAATGATGTTTTTCAACAAAGAATGATTTTTCAACACAATTGTTTTTTCACAGATGTCTAAAATACATTTGAGAGTCAAATTTGCTGAAATAGGCTAAGTAAAAGCCCAAAAATTGTAAGTTAGTGGCATGGCCTGATAAGAATTTATAAGGATTTACAAAAATTATCTGCTATTTCCTTCCAAAATTCAGCTGCAGAACCAGGCAACCCCCACTGTCTTCAATTGCAAATATCTCGGCTTCTATGTAAGATAGAGCAAATTTATTTTTACACACAGGAAGAGAAATGAATAATCTTCGCAGTGATACCAATAACTGCGTATGCTAAAAGTTTGAGGAGCACCTGCTTTCATTGTGTTGAGTCTCATATATAACCTCTCCTCTGCCCAAAGGTGGATATTGTCACAATCATAGTACCCCATTACCTGAGTCATTTTGAGGAGTATGAAAACACAATATGTTTGATGTATTTTTTATAATAAAAAAAAATTTTTGAAGCTCATATTTGATAGGAAATATGTAAACTTTGGATTTCTTGCACTTCAGCTGGCATACACCTTTGACCAAGGCAAAATCAATTCCCAGAGTTTTCTAAATACCATAGAAAATAGAAAAATGACTTGGTCATTGCACTGTCAGCCTGGCCAAATTGTATTCTATTCTCACATTTTCTAAATTTATCCCTAACAATAAACTGTTCTGGGCTTTAGAATTCATCTGTGACATAACACTTCACTTTGACCTGTCTCGCGCACAGGGCAAATGAGTTGTAAGTCGACCAGGGAGATTTCAAGTTACGGCCATTTTTAACTATTTTTCTGACTGAGTTAGCAAATTTTAAATTTTTCCCCATAAAATGAAAATTCAACCTTTTCTAACCTGAAAAGAGAAATTTGGTATCTGAGTTGGAAAATAATAAAGAACAGCTGTAACGCGCGATTCCATGGAGTGACTTCCAACTCATTTGCTCTGGGCGCAAGACATAAAATCAATGTTTTTAATCTCCTATCTCAACTTATCAAACCTTTAGACTATCTAGGCCTAGGGTTGTTGCATAATGATCTATGTTTCTATTTACATAAATCTGAAAAAAAAAGCTTGCCATGTTTAACATTATCCTAAAAAGGTGATAATGACTGAATAGCAAACTAGCGAATGTGTTTGATCTGAACTGTACATTCACTAGAATGATGTATTCAAAACAACAAACATGTTTACTTTGAGTAACGTCCAGTTAAATCATTCAAAATACTAACATCAAGTGCACATGTTTGCCATACATTTCCAGTCGCGCACGGCAGTATTGGTTTGACCTATATTCAAAAAAAATCTCCCACAACAGCCGTTGGTTCTCTTCTAATTGTATAATATAGCCACGTTGTTTATCTGATGTTGAACCTGAGATTGTTATTGTTAAAGCATTTTGAGCAGCTAACAGGTAGCTGCCTTGTATGCTTCCCAAGATGCTGAGAACACGTGAATGTCTCCTTTGGGTCTGTTAAGGTAATAATAGATTGTAAACCGCTTGGAATCTGCACTGTACAGAGATAGATGCACTCTATTATTATAATTTTTATAAGTATTATCAACATACCAATTAAAGTCAAGCCTAGAAAGCTCACCCACATTTTTGATCCCTGACAAATTTAAGTTTTCTGTGCTCGACTATGATAAAGCACATTGTTGCAATAATTTTTTTTTTTTCCGAAAACATTTTTCGGTAGTGACGTACCAAGTTTTTCCCAGCAGTTGTTCCTGGCTGCTATTGCTTTGGCTAAGAGATCTGCACAGGGGAGGGACAGCTGAGGCAGCTCTGAAACAAATCAATGAATAACAAACATTGCGACTGTGTATGTAACTGGAGAAACACATTTGAAATGCAATTCTTGAAATTTTCAATACAACAACACTAAACATTTCATGAACAGGACAACACTGGCAAACTTGGCGCACAATATAGATCTTTTTGTCCCTTGAAACCCACTGGATCTGAATAGAACAATAAGAAAGCTTTTACAGTGGCATGCAAAGAATAGTGGTTAGAGTACTGGATTGAAAACCAAACGGCACCGGTTCAAATCCCACCAGGAGTCCCTGAGGAAAAAAGGGTGGGTGACGGACATCAGGAGTCATGACCCCAGTGTGGCCTGGGTTCAAGAAGATGTCAGGAAGTTATAGGCTGAAACATCAAATGAAAGAACCCATTATTTCTCTGAAGACCATCACCTGTCTCACTCAACCTGAGGAGTTTTCCTACCACCAATAATAAATGGAGGAATATTAAGACACCGTGTAGGGTAAAGTGCTATGGAATCAAAGGACAGATCTTATGAGGACTGTTTTTCAAGGTGAGAATAAACAAAAACAACCCCAGACCACCAGCTTTCATCAGTCCTAGCATTCTAAATCTAGTGGAATGAGAATCCATGAAGCTTGCAGGGCTAGTGACAGACCTTAGCAAATGTTACCTCTGCACTGGCCAACATTGCATTCGACGAAGCCAACGCATGACAGACCTAAATAGAAGTTTTAGATCTTATTCTTGTCTTCAGTATTAATCAGGGATGTCAATCTGTCTCCATGAAAAAGTAGGAGAAGTTCCTGGCATACTCTGGCAGCACATAAAACTGAAGTATGTTAATGGTAAATAATACCGGATTTAGAGCCAAAAGAGAAACTAATGACAGCCAAAAAGTAGGAAATTGTATTGAAGTAGGAAATTTGACATCACTGATTAATGTAGCCGTCCTGGCAGAGTTTCACTGAAGAAATCACATACAAAAATCAGTGGTCTCTTTTGGTTTTGCCCTAACGCATTAAAAGGGTTCGAATCTAGCGAAAACTTACCAACGATCTTGTTGAGAAAGTTGACCAGACCAGCTACACTACCTCGGGCAAGGTTGAGGGCTAGAATGACCTGCAGGCCCTCGGTGTTTCCATCACCAGATGTTTCAGGACTGTCGGACCAGCAAAAGAAAACGAAGTTGAAAAAGTCATTGATAAGACGACATTATTACAGACCAAATCTAACTGAGCTCATCACTAACACTCTAGGGAAGTCATGGCTACTGCAGGAAACTTTCATAGATGCATGCACTTTATCAGTATGTTTTTATTTTTCTGGTGTGTGCTGGGATTTTACAGCATATTAGCACCTTAAATCCCAACACAAACCACATTAAAAAAATGTACTGATAAAGTGCATCAGCATCCATGAAAATTTTCTGCAGTATTAGTAGTGATATCGGTACTATCAACACTGAAATAATAAAAAAAAAAAATTTTTTTTATTCATCTCTCATAGGACTACAATAAAATCTATTTCTTGTGAAATGTATTCCACATATTTTTGTTTCTAATATAAGACTGAGGTCTAAAAATGTCCCTATGTCAAGACTTAACACATCGAATCGCTTCTATAATTTACACTTTGCTCCTTGTTATATGAAGTCAACCTGTACATTTTATATGATGAGGATTCATCATTTTTTTTAAGTGGTAAATTTTTCAACCTATGCCCCTTATTTTAGGAATTTGGAGCAGATATTTGTATGGGTACATCAAGAAGCTTATACTATTATACTGGACAGCGGACTAATGACATCCGCATGCAGAATGTGGAGCCATGCCCATGAAGACAAGAAACCTAATTAACGTTAACATTTAACACCACTGTTGTTATGTTACCACATGTAAATTATTTCAGTTTAAAACAAAACTCACACTGCGATTATCTTATGATAGTAAATCTACTGTAATTTTGTTCTTGCTGTAGCTCTTGGTAATAAAAAAAAAATGAATCATGAATCCATATATTTACGAAAAAACAAAAACAAAAAAAAAGATTTTAAAAGTATTGACTACACTCCATGTATTGGCACGCTGGACACATGGTGTTTTGTTAAGGTGACGTCATGAGTCCGCACTCCAGTATAACAGTCCTTACGGTACATACAACTCTCTAGTTATAAGTACTATCACACAAACCTGAGGGCCAACTGCTCAGCAAATTGGTCAATTTCTTGCAGGACTATCCTACTCAAGAAGGCAGGTTTCTCAGGACTGGACGTGCTGAGCACTAGCGGAGGCATGGACTCCAATGCTTTCCTGCAAAGCAAAAAATGTATACAAATAAACTCCTCAGTAGTTTGACATACATTTTTCCCTCCACCTTACAAAAACAGTAAAACAACAGTGGGAGTTTGTTTTTTTTAGGATACGTATATTTAGTGACATTGCACCTGATGGCTTAAATTGCAATCAACACAGGTCACATTAGGAATGCAAATGATATCAAACTGGTCTTTGTATCTATACTACAAAATTGCAAGAAAACCCACAATAGCCTTGTGGACTTGAAAACTGCTGGATGGATCCATACCAAATTTGGCAGACAACGTTGGTCATAATAATCTGTGTTTCTATGTACATGAACCCGAAAAATGCCTATTATCTTTCACGTTACTGTAAAAATCGCTGGTAGAGTGATGAAACCTCGAAACCCCAGAAAAGAAAATTTTACAGGAGAGACAAAAAACTGATTTACTATTGAATAAGAAGGCGTGTGGGAATCAAAATTGCTACAGATAAATGAAAACACCTTTGGAACTTGGTTACTACTAAAAAATCACTTTTATACAATTTATATGGGTGGGATGCGAGGTTTCGTTACATTATTTTTGTCGTGATGAAACCACATAACCAACAGGTGGAAGGGTTGCGAGGTTTCATTACCACAGAGTTTGTGGGTTGCGAGTTTTCATTCAGCTTATTTGGTTGTATGTAGGGTGTGTGAATTGTTCGTAGCAACAGAAATTGATAAAGATATTTCTTTTCAAGACCGATTAGTTTGAATTTAAGTCCCGGCAAACTCAAGTCAAATGCATGCTGGAGTTTTCAGAGGAGCAATGGTGACTATAGAACACAAAGTGGAAATGGGTTTGGTGACATAATGCGGAGTTTGGCTTTGAATCTCCATACAGATTATCGATTAGTGTAGTTTGTACCAGTGTGCTTCGGCAGGACTAGTTACTTCCATTAAATTAAGAAGCAGAAATTAAATATACGGTCACTTATTTTACAAAGGAGGGGTTTCGGGAGGGACGTTAAAGAAAACAACCACTCAATATTAAGGAACAATTTGCGGTCCATGGAACGGTTGTAGTAAGGATTCCTCGGCGATAAGGACTTCTGAATTCCACTTAGGAGAACAGGGTTTCTAACAAACCATTCACCCAGTCCTGTTAAATTTAGGATATTTTGTGGCTATCCTTTTTCAATGTGTATTTGAAGATGTGTTCTCTCTGTTTTTCTTCTGAATATCTTCTCTTAGTTTGGTCTTTGTCCATTATTCCTAGAAAAAGGTACATCTTCCATCCATCCATCCATGGATCCATCCTTCCATCCATGTAAATTCCATCCAGGAATCCATCCAAGCATACATGCACGCATCCATATTAACATGCATGCATACATACCTACCTACCTACTTACCATACATACATACATACATACATACATCTTCTTCTTCTTGTCCGTCGTGATCGACGAAGACCATCTATTCATCCTGGGGTTGAGGAAGTCTGTTTCGGTGGGTACGGA